>DWDX01000827.1:0-22520 GCA_018245675.1 Agara michaeli | reverse complement strand
CGTAGCGTGATGTTATATAGCCTATAGCCTTCCTCAATAAATGGACTATTCAACACAAAAATAATTTTTCAATTCGAGCCCGTAGTTCCTGAGATTAGCTCGTTCAAACAAACAAACAAACAAACTCTTCAGCTTTATAATATTAGTATAGATATAATATTAGTATAGTATAGATTTTTAAATATATAATATATCTTAAGAATCGATGGCCGTTTTATGCAATAAAATATCTAATCCAATTTATTTTGAGGCAGCGTCCGCTAAACATATTGAAATAAATTTATAAAATGAATTTTATTTACAAATTAAAACAGAAGGATCGAGTCGTATTTCACATTTATATCAAAATAATTGTCGCCATGCGTTACGAAATATGTAACCTTTCGTCCCGGAGATTCTGTTACCTAATACAACGAAGTCCACCTCCTGGTCTCTATAAAAAGGCCTAACGTAACAATTAATTTCTGTACTGAAGCTCACATTTTTTTTAATATCTGGACTTAATTAAAGCAGATATAAACGTGCGCGTCTCGTCATTTTTCGCGTTCGTGTTAGCAGCGTGTTGATATTTTATTTACTTTATCGCCGGTTGAAGTGCGGGCTCCATTGTGTACATAATGAAGCCCAACTCTTTCCGAGATTTTGGCGGGTCGGTAATTAAACCCATCTGCTACACGTGCAATTTTGTCTCTGGGCTCGTGTTTTAATATTTTCAGTAAAATTGGAAGGGTTTTTTTTTTTCGAACAAACGTCATATGTTGCCACTGTTGATATAATTTTAGTGACTTTTAAAGACAAATATAAAAACTCTTTGTTTTGGAAATGCTACTTTTGAACGATTAATATACGAATAACTTATTTTATTTAGCAAGTCGTAAGAGCTCGTTGCCCGGAGAAGGTTGTAAAAGACATACTTACGATATGTAAAGTTATGCGTCGGATGCCGATAAGCACCTCGGAAGGTGACAGCTAGCGACAAATTTTTCATGAACGTTTCCAGGCTTCGGACGGCACTATCGATTCGGATGTAACAATAGTTTAACCTCGACAGAGGTCTTAAAGGTGGTTTAACAAATCCGACCCACGGGCTGGCCACTAACCCGTATCTCAACAATCCGCAATGGAGCAGCTTGCTGGAGTATGTTCGGTAGTCGCGGGAGAGAACTGTGCGCAGCGGTGGGACGTGAATAGGGGTGAACCCAACGTACGCATACTATTATAAAAGAATTTTGAATATTTCATTTGTACTGCTTCTCTCCTGTAGTTTGACATATCATGTTAAACACGATCTGTTTCGTGCGTCGTGCGCGTAGGTGTTATTGTGATCCAGCGGTATTTATCCATTGTGAATTGCTTTTGAGCAGTTCGTTTCCATTCCTATTTGGGGGCAACACTAAATTACTCAGACAGATGAACAATAAGCTTTCGCAACTATACATAGTTATATAAATTAATTTGACTCGCATTCAGATTGTTATCCAGTTCAGCATTTATTTTCACATCTGTTTAACTGCAGAAGATCTACGTAGTATATAATTGAATTATATGTAGATGTGATGTCAACTTTTCATGATTCATTGATAATACAGAAAATTTCGGGTACTTGTGTTCTGGTCGGTTTTACAAATGTTCTTATGTATTTATGTTAGGAGGATGTTGATTAATATTTTGTAAGTTACGTATTCAAAATTTAGTGTTTCTTTAATTTTTCTGCTATTACCAAAGTGGAGTCAAGGTGTATCACTAAACATAGTGATCTGTTAGAAAGAACTTCACCGGTCCGCAAATTGTGTAACAACGTTTGAGCTATTCAAAGTGCAAATAAACAGCATAGCGCATGCGTCGCGTTTCTGGATTGGTGGCCGTGATCCCGCGGGGCTAGCAACTTCTCTAATAACTGTAATTAGCCACGGGCTACCCTTATTGTCGACGCTAGTGCGATTGCCTGCTAGATATCGATAAAACTTTTCAGATTGTTAATTTTATGTGTTGTTAAATCGTAATCGATCTTTATTTTAATCACCTTTTTTTCTTTCATTTGTTTTGGGCTTTTATTAAATTAGTTGTTGTTTGTTTGGTATTGTACATTAAAAACTGAACATAAATCCAGATTTTCTAACGGTTGAAATCGTCTGCTTCTGTCCTGTGCATGGCATACATAGTATTTCCTATGTGGTAGGGCAAAAAGTGAATTTATCTCCGGTTTGATTGTCTCACTATTTTATACTGTTAAGCCGTTGACGGATTCGGATTGTCAAAACAAAAATATAGCGATTAAAAACCTTATCGATACGTTCCCGTTTAACATCTCTAAAGGGCCGGTTGCTGATAAATTCGAATCGACTTGTCTTTGCGGCGCGAACTGGCCGATCGCAATCGGTACTTGTTAGCCACCATTATGAATGCAAATTTAACAATTATATACACGCCGATCTGGTATCCACGCTAGCAACATCTGTGAAGTCGATTGCGTGACTTTCTTCTACTCCTGTGAGAAAATTGTTTGCTGCGCACATAAAATATGGTATTACCATACAACCATCCTTCTCGTACATTTAACTCGTGTACAAATATTGAAAGGTTTCATTTAAATTAATTAAAAAGGTTTTACTAAATGTGGCACTATCTTCAGTGACGTGTTAAAACCCCATTTTTCGTGCGACGCTCGTGTCAATTGTGGAGGGAATTAACCACCGGTGGCAATTTGTGGGAAGACTTGTCTGGAGGAAACTCGATTTTGATTCGTCGGGTTATTTCGCGTGATGCTGCGGTTTTACGCGGTCCGTTTGTGCACTGTCGCAGCGCAAAATCAACTCGTAATAGAACTTAATCAACCACCCGCCTTTCATCCAATCTCGTTAGCGGAGTAAATTGACTTTCTTCAATTATAAACGTGCGCGGTTTTCTTATTTACTTGCATTGCATTCCTAATTTATTAAGCTCTCGATTTGATTGTGAACTTCAACGGATGCACTAAAAGTTGTAACTGCAGTAACGAACACTCACTGAGTGCATTACCTCTAGATAGAACTCTACACATCGGAATGAGTCGAAGTACTAAGCGAATAGGCGCTGAGCTTCCATTAAATTGGTTCCGTAACACGGAGATGGCTCTCTGATGGTTTCCTTGGGCGCTAGTTTGTCTTGTATCCTTCATTATGTGAGTAATAGCACCGGGTTAATTTGACTAGTAATTCGAGAGCCATTTATTGCTCTATTTTACTTATATCTTTCGCCATTTAGTAAAAATGATTCAAACTTTAAATTTTCATCGTAGAATTAATTTTAACTACTGTACGTTTGAGATAAGTTGGCTGGCTCGTTTCTTGAGTACACATAGACTTCAACCGGTGAAGTTCCGCCGTAGCGATGCATTCAAATTGGATTTTTGTAGGTAGATACTCAAGCCCGATAATTTTATATGTACACTTTGGCGCGCAGATGGTGGCCCCAGGTCCATTCTTTCAGTGAATTCGACAATATTTGTCAATACATATTGACAGCTATTATAGATGCTTACAGATGTTCAGCACTTTTACCATTTACGATGAACGTAACTGCAGGCTCTTACCGTTGCTGTTGTACATATGCGTTAGAATCTAACGCGTGATTTATTTTGCAGTTCACCTAAAATAAAATCATGCCTATACATAATACTCGCTAGCTATAGCAATATTATCTATCTGAAATGCCTTTCCTTGTTACTTCTTTTAATTCGGTTTAGTTGACATTAGACATCGACGCAGTCTCTCCTGTCACCCGCCCTAAGCATTCTAGAGTGAATCAAAATTTCGCATACGATGAAGACCGTTTTTAACGGTAACATTTGTAAAGCAATGTCGATATTCAAATGAAATGCAACGGTTAGTTATTTTGGTACAATGGTCATAATGCCGGTGCATAGGATTCAGTTCGATAACCTTCGGGCCGTGTGTGCGAAGTGTTATAAAAAATATATATGTACATAATTTTGCTCGAAGCATGCAGGTGCATTTGCTCAGCTAATTAGTTTTATAACGCTTTCTGAGTGGCTTATACAAGTAATGAGCGTGTAAATTGAAACAAACCACAAGTCCACTTAATATTCCGTCACGCAATCTTTTGAGCTATCTCATTTTGCCACATTATGCGCTATACAGAAATATTATTTCCTCTCACGTCACTTATAGTAGGACGCCTGTTAAACCGATGATAAACTTGACTCTGATTGTTTTAGTGCTTCCTCTTTGCGGATAAGGTATTCGATGTCATGTTAGATAAGCGACGCAAGTTAACATTTGCGCGAATAACTGAATTATGGGCATTGTAAGGAGGAGTTTGGACACCCGCTGAGACCACCCGCGAGCCTTCAAACGTACTGAACTCGGCTGAGCCGCCGTTGATACGTTCAACAGTGCTATTGTCACTGTCATCTTTACTTTATCCGATTCCTAATTCGAACGTTCCTAGGTATGCAAACCGCTCGCGTCCTTTATTATTTAAAGTATATCACTAACAAATATTATTTACAATGGTGAGGCGGAGTGCCCATATATTTTGTCCGAACGCCACCCGTTGCGCCGCATGAATAATCCGCAGCTTTACCGACGTCTCATAAGGCTACCTCGCTCTGACTTTCCTATTTGTACAGCCGTGTTTGTTACCTTAGCTTGGGCTCATTGTCAATTTATTATGGACATTATAGAAATTGTGCTAACAAACGACAACGCTGTATATCGTATTGCAACTAAAATTGTGCAACAATATCAAGTTTCGTTAAATATACGAACTCGATAGCTTTATACAAAAGAAGATCGCTAATGTTATAGGTATCTATCTAACATGTTGTCACCAGTGTTGTATAGAAAACACTGATGTGAAGATATGTCACGTTATGTTGACTTGATCACATGACTGTGGTGCGTGGTGTGCTTTAACTTCTATCGAAACCACTGCCTTTACGCCATTATGTAAATCGCTATTTGATACGCTTTCCGAGTTTGCAAGTTTGTTATAGCTAAGTAACAGTCGATGTAACGAGCCGTTGCGAGTTTATTCGATACACGTTTTTCGTGCAGTTAAATGGTTTAATTAAAATGGAAGCGTTTAAATGGGGGTTCAGCTAATGTACACTTGTGAATTGATTTAATTTTATCGATAAGGTATATCTAATTTTGTCGTGCGGCGCTTTTCCTATACACCGTACCTTCTACTTAACACTGAATCCTTAATAAACACATTTTACGTTAAAAACGAGATTGTAGCAATTAAGAATGAGTAACTGCAATTATTTTGCCATCGATACAGCGAAAGCAGCTGCACTGGTGTTTTTTTTTACTACGTCTCTTTGAAAAATGTTCAACGCACGCGGCGACAAGGCAAACGATGGCCAACCGGCCAGAGTACGCGACCGCTGACAGATTCCTTCCTAATGAGAGACCACCACTAAGGTAAAGAGTATCCGGACAGTAGGTGCATGTCTCCGAGTAATTAACTATGTGCTGTACTTTTTTTTAGATGAATAGGTATTACAAAACATTACTATACATGCTTTTCAATTATTATAAAATATTGTAAAAAACATAATGATGTTTGTAATTCGTATTGTATGCACTTGTAATTTTTCCTAAGATTTTAATGATACTGAAAATTTGTTTATTTTAATAGCCGGTGAATTAATAATACTTACAGACAATTGTAAAGGTAAAGGTATTTTAAATTTTTCTTTTAATAAATATTTATTATTATAAAACTTAATTAACGAAAATTTTCAAATTCATTTTAGTTATTGTCTCGTAGCATATTGAAAAGGCCTAAAAGTTTTTGAAATCGTATTATAAATACGGCATTTAGTAACATATTTATTTTCCTAAAAATTTAATTATAAAACCTGTAATTGTGACCTTAGAGGGTTATTGCCGTTTTGTATATTATAACGAGACACAATCGGAGAAAGTTCCGGTATTAATTTTTTATGCATTGAAAAACTAAGGTCGTTAAAAATAAGGGCTCTCTTGGTGCCGTTAAGCAAACTGCACATCTATGAAAAAAAGGGCTCATCAAAAAGGATGAGTAATATAAAATATATTTATGTAATAGAATATGTTAACGGTCCTTATAGTCACGCCCAAGTTTAATTTCTCTTTTAAAATGGAAAGGGCCCATTCATCGACATAATTGTTTGAGCATATGGCGTTGTCAATTTTCAATGGAGCTCGTTCCGATAATTATTTTATTTGGTAGGTTTTGATGTGTTCGTGTACAATTAGAGCGAATGATTTTTTGTCGGTTTGCACCTGACATTAAGTATCGTTTGTATAACTCTTCGTTAGTATTGTGCATTTATGAGAAGACAAACATTTGTGACGCGTAATGTTCACTTCTTAAAATATCTCACTTACCACTTGTACCTATACGTCTAAGGAATATTTAGTTGTCTTTATATATGACCAAATGAACGGTACTATTATATGATATTAATACGGTTGTTATTATTATCATATTAATTATTTAGTCTGATGGTAACAATACAGGAGTCTTTAGCAGTAACAACAGTCTATTAAGAATTGAAAAAAAAAGGTTTTAATCCAGTACGTAAATTTTATTCTACAAGTAATGAAGCACAATCATATAACATATCAATGACAAAAAGGCGAGTGAATGAGAAGCATGTATAATTAATTATGTTTATGTAAGGATATATATACAATTTTGTCGGGCTCCCATAAAAGAAACTTTTATATTCTAAAGCTAATGAATTCTCTTTGTAATGGCAGTGTAACACTAGTGAAACTTGCGTATTAAAGAATTATTATAATAAATTGTAATTTGATACCGTGGTGTTTGTCACAATAAACTTTCTGGGTGTCACGGAATTGCTGCCGCTCGAGCAATGTATAATCTGAACGGGCTATTGCTTATCCAATTAGATTTTATTACCTTTATTACTTAAAGTATTGTTTACTGATTCTGACTATGGATAAAACTGCAATATTCCGACACTCGTTGCAAAAACAAATTTGTTTCGTGAGCATTTATTTTGATTGGATTATTTAGTATCAGTTGCTGCGGTATTTTAACCAAGAAACTTCATCATAGAGTGACACTGTTTTGACGCCATTCCGAGCGTAAATTAGATACTGGCTTTGATATTTCATCAGCATCATCTCATATTATTGGACCGCAGTGATTGTAAATTGCCGCGGCATCCGAGCTCGTTAGCGTTTTTGATAGATGACGCCCGGTCGTTTGTTGAATTTGTTGTAACACTCGCGGCCCTTGTAAAAACACACGGTTCGACAACGAGATATAAATGGGTACTCCCCTCGGCTATCTAAGTTAACGAGCCACCGTATAAATAACGAGAACCTAATGTATCATAACCTTAGCATACACCGATTCACCGGCTCTTTCTTCGCGACCGTTGCATATGCAAATGTAATAGAATTGTAAATTGGACTCCGTCCGGGAGAAGATATTACACTCGCGAAATCTTGACGAAAGATGCGAGCAATAAATTGTCCGCGTTGTTGTAAGAGATTTATGACTGCACATTAGAAGATAATTTAAAGCGGCAAGACGCTAATTTGTGAAGTCATTATTCAATAATCACGACGTCCAGCATATAAATTTCACTGAAGCTTTTTACACTTTAGCACTTCGCCGGGACGATGCAAGGCGCCGCCCAATAAGACAACGGTCGACTATTTTGACGAAGGCCGGTCACGTTTCGTCGATACTCACCTGAGAATATTTGTTTTTTATTGTGCGCCGCCGTCGACTAAAAATTGAAGTGTAATTTTACGTTTTAACCGGTACCTGCCCCCTTTCGTTCCGCTCGCCTTGAGTGATGGTTATCATAATTGGAGAGGGTAGGAGAACGGTGTGTGCCGCCTGGAAGATGGCGATGGGCGTGGGCACGTGACGAAAAATCACATAGCAGCACTGCATTACCTTGAAACTTTTATTTATTTAAGTCACTTAATCTTCTCAGATTTACTAACTTTGTGATCGTGAGGATGGTCAATTAAAAATTTCTGATTTTCACACTAAGTAAATTATATTTCTGTCAAAATACAATATTTGCCAATTGGTAAATACTAATTAATTCAAGTTTAAAATGTATTAAAAAAAATTACCTAAAAGTATATCTAATTTTAGCTTCGATTTTTTTACACCCGTGAAACGTATGGTCCAAATTAGACCATGACTTCTATTAAACAATATTACATGTAAATTATTCGAATATAGGTATACTATAAACAATAAATTATCTTAGTGTGGATAGTTAATCTTAAAGGTCTGAGGTTATAATACAGCATCTACATTTCCTTGTTATTAAATCCATGTGGCCCTTCGTGAATCTTCTAAAGAAATACAGGTGTTTGCCTTCACAGATATGCGATAAGACGTGTCCGGTAACTGTAATTGAATTATTGATTGCATTACGAATGAGTATTTCCATTACTGTTATCAGTGCGCGCACATGTCGTGTCGTAGCTGTAGCTTATACAATGGTAAGATTAATAACACGGACGTATGAGTATTGGGACCGTTATGCGGGCGACGCGACTGATCTCCGAGCCTCGGAGCCTCGGACCGACAAGGGCGGAAGAGATGGACCGGATAATAAAGTATCAACTCGCCATGTCGTAACTCAATATCGGCGACGTTGAAATTGTTGCTTGCGCCGTTGTGCTAAATCGCACACAATGCCTCGCAGATGGTAATTGGCCGGCCAGTCTAATCGTCCCATTTAAATAATAACATACATGTGGCTAGTTCAAGTCTATCGTTTCCAAACACGCAAGCCTTCAACTACTCTCAAATTGATTTTTCCTAGCGAGTAAAGTGCTCACAGGGTTCCGTAGCCAAATGTCAAGAACGGAGAACGTAATCATTTGAACTTGCCCGTCGTGCGTCCTCCCTCTGTACGTATGACATAATAATTTAATTTGGGTACTATGTATTATACACATGTACATATACACCACTTATTAGAAGTTTAGTGACCGCAGAAATAACATTGGTTTTCATAGTATCCATGCTAATATATGCAAGTAGTATGCATGCAATATGAGGTACAAATTTATATTTGCTAGAAACTCACCAAAAAAGTTTCCTTAACTTGAAATTAGAGATTTTGTGTACAATATAGAATTCATAAGATAAGATTATTGTTAGACTTATTAATTTTAAATTTCAATTGTGAACGTTCATCTCGGTTTGGAATCTCTTCAATGTGCGCGATACACAACACATTAGATTTCGCTTTACAATTGCTACCATTTAAATTTTGTTTGTCATAAAATTAGCCACAAGTTCATACTTGTCCACATGATATCACTTCGAAATTAGTTAATACGCTTACATTTATACGATTGCATTTTGTTATTCAACAAATAAGAATTAAGATTTGACTGTTTAAGCTGTGAATTAGGATTGTACGTAGAACGCTTTACAAAAAAATAAATGAACATTCATATTAATGTTATGGTGTTTTTTTTTAAGATTTGAATGCTGGGATGGTTTGAATTCGTACCGTACACTTTAGGTACGATGTCCAACAAATCGGTTATACAACTGTCTACTAGTACCTACTACTACTTATTCTACATGGACTCCATTGGCGTGATCGGCACGCACGAAGGAACACTTCACGCGTTTCGGAGGAAGTGTTGCTTACTAATTCTTTTCATTACCGTCCCGTTCACGACACATAGGAGTCACACATTACGTTCACCATGTTTCTTCCTCGCATACTGTTATCGTGATACATTTAAACTTTGCAATTGAAGTATCATGCCGGTTATGCGTTGGTTAGCATTTTAATATACTTATTGTTTTATAAACAACGCGATAATTTACAAAAAGGCGACGAATTGAATTAACATTATATAGCAAACATTTTTTTGTTTCTAATACTTTGAATAATCTATTATGTCGAATAAGTATACGGTATTTTTTTATTGCAATTACTTCAATTTCGATTTGGAGTTTAATTTCAAATATAATTTGATTCTTCGGGTATAAAATTACAGAATTAGAACGACTTCAATGAACATAGGTTTATCGCACTAAATACATAATTTGATCTGATTACGGCTCGCATTTTATGACGAAATTAATCTTGGCGATCTGAAGCGATTGATTTATTGCTGTTTATTGTGCACAGTGGGCGCGACCCAAATAACCCTTTAGTAGTTTATTGTTTTATTGTTTTCTATTAACCCTGTATTTGCAATGTTGTTTAAAAGCGTTTTGTGGCTTATACAACCAATACAATCGGGAACATCATAACAGTATCGATGAAATACGTACACGTTTATTGTGAGCGAAGAATAACTGTTGATTGTTTGCATCGAGGAGGCGCGGCAATTAGCGGTGTAGCTGGTGAATGGAACCCTCTGGCCTCCGGGGCACCAGGAACCAAGCTGTACATGAACATTTGCATATTTATTACCGGCACGCTTCCTTAACTGGGACAATTCGACTGGCTGCGTATATGACAAATGCGAATTCAATTCAATTCGTATTGGTTTTTCACGGTGTGTTTGACCGGCCGGCCCGATGACACACGGCTGTGTGCCGTTTCCCTGACATATTGGACTCGGGCATACCGCCGTGTACCAATTTTTTTGCACAGTTTTTCAATAGCTTTCTAAAAAACATCTCACGCCGCGTGCTCTTGACATGTGGCGTCCGATTGTGGTAAGATCTCGTGACAACCTTAGGTCACCAGATGGTTTGTAATCTAAGTCTGGACTTTTTCACCCGTTTCGTACTAAATGCAGCCTTAAATTTGTATTTGTTGGCGGCCATTATAGCTCCACGGTAGGGATAGGCCACGTGCTCCTTTATAATTCAGCACTTAGCAGACTTGGCAGGCTTACCGACCGATTACCGACCTTAGACCGATTAGCAAGAGTTTAGAGCTGACTACATACCGTTGAATATCCGGTTAGCCATGTAGAATTGTATAAATTAAAGATCTATCGCGCCTATCTGCTGTAGACTTTCTGTGCTCACGGCAGCCCATGCTCATCAATATCCAACCTTAAATAAGTCCGAAATAATGCTCGGAAAATTGATAGTGTAAAACGAGTTCGGCTAAGTTGAACGTGTATACGTTCAACTTAGCCGAATACTCAGCATAACTTGAAATGGGGCTATCTCTATTCCATGGGATGTACTAATAACGCCTACATCTACACTCGTGACGTAAGTCGCGGCCGCAAACCGAGTGATAACATCACCGTAATTGGATGACAAAACCATTAAGCAATCAAGTCTTGTTTCCGGTAGCCATTTGGTGAACGTTAGTAGTCAATATATGCTTAAGATAGAGAATAAACTTCGCGTATTTGAATGCCAGCACCAGTCACTGTTTTGCACAGTTATCGATATCAATAGCGTCAGGAATATAATTAACATCTAAAAAAATAACAACATATGCAAAAAAAAACCCTTAAAGCGAAAAAGTGTACAGTTTCCACTTTCAGCTCATTTCTTATACAAATGTATACAAACAACTCGCAGATTTTCTGTTTGGCGTTGTTCTCACATTGCTTGCCGAAGAATTCCGAAACTCTCAGTGAGTAGAATGAATGCCTTTGCTACTCGAATTTACATAGGTTACCGCACTCGGTGTCCGTACGCGACGACATTGTAAGCTCGGTAGATAATGCCTTTTTCATTAAACTAATTACATATGCCTAGTAATCGTTCCGCAATATCCGTCTACATTTCATTTCTAGACCTACGTCGTAATATGGACATGTAGTAGTTAGTAGTTTGGCTAGTAACATTCATTAAAAATAAAACTATTGTTGCATAAATTAGATATATCTTTATGAAATTCTTAACCACCAGCTGTGTACGGTGTGCGCTGTTATATCATTTCAGCGGTTTTATCATCCGTGTACCTACCCAAGGACCGACGCACAGCTATAACATTATTTCAGCACACGTATCGCACACAGACAATCTAATGCTGAATCGTTATGACGCATTTATTGTTTGAAATATTCGTATCCAGATCCCACGGTCACGTATGAAATAAAAATATTTGTACTCGCACAACATGAAACAGTGATACAGCTAACCTATCTCATCTCATGCCGCAATCTGAATCGAACATTTATTTTATTATATGATTTTATTTTTCAGGTCTAGACGGAAATGTTTCAGACTTTTAACATTTAACATGAGATTCGTACTCGTATGTAATTATAATACCTAGTTGTTTAATTATAGCAGTAATAATGTTTAATTACTTACTAAGTTATCACCACAGATAAATAATGCATTTATCAATTTCTTTCCTAGAATTGTACCTGGATATAGCGCATTCGAATAATTCGTTTGTTTTTTGTAGCGAGCTGCGAGCTGGCAGCGAGTTTGAGGTCTTGAAAAATAAGGTGCCTCATTGTGGAGCTTTGAATAAAGTAAATTTTCTTTTCAATACGAACGTTGTTTGGTGTTCTGAGAACATTGTCGCCTCTCGTTGGCCGTCGTTGGGTGCCAGTACATGCCGGGACAGCCCTATTCAAATGTCAGCGTGAAGTCCGCGTGCCCGTCCCGCGCGCGCCTCTCGCCCCCGCACGGATACTGAAATGTCACTCGCCACACGACGCAATCAATTTCGCATTTGTATGCTATGCTTCGATAGTGCTACCAATAGATTTATCGAATCGCTGAGGCTTTTATTTTAGTATTAAACAAGTAAATTAGGTAAGTAAAGATGGCGCGTCGTACCCTAAGATGTTTAAGTTTTAAACTCGGATAATGAAGGAATAGAAACGTGTGCACGTTCTTTAGTTAGATATTAGTTAGATAGATATTCTTAGTTAGATATTAATTAGATTTAAGGACCACATTAAAAATTGAATGAGGTATGTTTTAAAAAAAAGCGACTGAAGTAAGTGCCGACATTAGATATTGTTAAACTATTTTCTTTCCTGTTGTTTTCGAGTGACTTATCGTATTCACCAGTCTTTTGACACGCTGTATAACTCATCACCATTCAATGTTACGTCAAATGTATTTTAAATGTATTAGTTGTTATATATACCTATCCTTGAAAGTTTAGGTACCGAGAAACAGTAAAAACTTTATTATTAAAAAATTAACATAATTGCTTTGCCATTAATTTGTGCATACATATCCTGTAAAAATTGTTTGCTTTATAACTTATTTTCACCGTTTCCAAAGGGCAATAAAAGCTTAGTTTAACTTGAATTTGCTAGAGTACAGTTTCTGAATAATTGGAAGAAATGCTTCGCGGTTGCCAGTCTCCGCTACCAATTGTCCCTCGAACCGGCCGCTCTCATTAGCATGGCTCGATAGCTCCGACCTATCTGCCTCTGCGGATTGATACATTGACGGTAAAAGCCTTTTTAACTGTTCCGTAATTAGTACTAGCACAAGCTTTTAATTGACTGACCAGTTAATTGCATTTCACTGTACTTGTTGATTGTAATTTGATTTTATATGGACCGTGGCAATATTCATATGTAATTAATAGTAATTAGGTAGTTACCGCGTATATTTTTCAACAATTGTGGTGCGTCTAGTTTAAAACGCCGATTGAAATTGCCGCTAACTTGAAAAAGAATCGCGAATCTGCTTTCCTACAATGTTCCCCGCGGGAGTTGAAAAGGTGCCCCCTCGGTACATAAACTAGATAACATAAGCCACCACATGCGCACAATCGCGCGCCCGCTGTCGGTTTTAACGAGGTACGATTGTTTTTCTCAGTTCTGAATAATATTGAGCCTGAACGTCCCCAGTTATCTGATGGCGATACTTTCGCTGGCCGAACGGTACATTTAGCCGGCTAACTTACAAATGAACGGTGTGATTATGGGCGTGCGGATCTAACTCCACGATAATTTAAATGTTCTCGCTGCGCCGCGGCCCGCTGCGATGGCCACGATTACACCCATGACTTCCTCTTATGGCGAGCCTATATCAGTTGATTTTGAATAGAATTATGGACGTTGCTGTTCCTATGCGACCATTATCCGCTTATTCCTTGTTTCATTTCTACAATTTCAAAACATGTTTGAAATAATTGAAATTTTCAATGTTCGTTGTTTTTTCATAAATTTCATTTAAATGATTTATTAATCGGGAATGTAAACAGTAACGTAACAATGACGTATTATTGTATACTGAATCGTTTAGACTTTCGTCAATTTAGGTCTGAAAAAGAAACTATTTTCAATATCAGAATCCTAAAGGCGGTGTTAGAACAATCTTTCAAATATGTACACAAATAGTAGAAATACATATTAGTATTGCGACAGTTCGTAATATATCTAGACTCTTAGATTAGATCCATATGGTTTGTCATCAAGTTCAACGAGTTGGTCAATAAATGATTATTAGCAAGTTTCGTGTAGACAGTCCGATAGCCCGCCCGCCGCGATGCGATGCGCCCTCGCCCAGCCAACTGCGGTGTATACGATATGGATCTCACGTTTACCACCGACTAAATACCGGATAAATTAGCTAACCGTGTTAAATTAGTAGAGTTAGTTAACTTTACCTGCTTCGGATTTATTCTGTCACACTTAACTATGAGAAGGAAATTTAAAGAGTTATTTAATGATTACTCACTTCACTTACAATGAATTCCTATAACGTATTAGGCCTCTGATAACGCTCTCATTACTTGGAGTACTCTAAGTTCATTGTTTTATACTAAATATAAAACACTACAAATTTAGTTATTAATAATTTATGAATACTCATAACTTTCTACTATACTAAATAATATAATAATCGTTGATTAATAAATTTCACTGTTGTGCAAAATATATAAATGCGTAATATGTGAAAAGTCAAATTTAAAAGCCCTAGAGCTTTGGCTTAAGATGAAACCGATTTGCGAGACATTCTGTTCGGTGGATGCTATTGAATACTTTTGTTATGTCCGTTGGACATCCGTACAAATATCTCGCGTGTACAATAGCGGGCCGGCAGCGCGGCGGGCCGCCCCGCCCTCGGCCGCGCGCCAGATCTGTATCGAGATGTGTTGTTGTCACAAGTTTTATGCTTAAGATCTTTATTGTATTATATTTATTCACTTGACAGTACCTTCTACGGTTGTAATCTTAACAATATTTATTTATGATGCTTACAAAATATGAACGAATTGCGAACATGCCTTCAAATACAAACCACAAAGGTTTAATAGATATTTGCTCATTTGGCTAGTACTATTCTAATCAATATACCATTTCACTATATTCCTTCGAATTCTCCCAACTATAGGCTAGGTTGAAGAACTTAAGCGAAGATTCTCTTGGATGTTTTATAGTTTTCTCTCACGGATTAAGCTTCCATACTGCATAAGTGATTCGCAGATTTCGCGAGTCCCGACCTTTCCTAGCATACTATCGGTAGCTCAAGGAGGAAGTTGTACTTACTTAAAGCCTCTTTACAATGCCACGTCTCGACGCCCTTTGTGCACTTGTCGTGCGTTTGACTGGTTTGGAATAGTGGCTGCCGCTCTTCGCGGAAGCGAGATGAAATCGACAGATTGTTGAATACATGGCGGCCGACGTCCAATCTTATGTGAAATCGCTTATAACTCTTAGGAAGTCAATTATTTAAAACTTAACATTCGAGCCGGGTCATGTGAATTAATACATACATATGTATATGCACGTAAGTAAACATCTCACTGATTACAAGATCCTTGATAGCTCGAGTTTTTTTTTATTGAAAACTGATGATCGATCGTCGTAAAATCTATGATTGATTCGTGCCGTATTATTCTCAGTCCTGAAGAGTTTCACCCGCCGCTTTTCGCGGCAGCGGCTTTCCGCGCCCCTCCAGTCGCGATGATTGATTGCTCGCCGGCAAACTTCATATGTTTGAGAGATAATTTTGTATTTCAGCCGTAAACAGATTACGTATGAAAAGAACCATCGCTCTTCTTGAGTTTCTTGAGCGCAATTTAGTCGTGAACATTCATCCTTACCGGGCATTTTATCGCTTATCATGTGTCAAGGCCCTTAAAGTGCAAATATTTCTGAAATTGTGTACTTTCATTTATGTTTTATTAAACGGTACTAAATTGAATTCAGCGCAAACATGACTATGTTCCTGTATTGTGGGCGATGAATGCGATAGTAATTCTCCGTAGATATTGATTTTATGGACACTTCATCCATAGCATGGATTGTTCCCGTTCACGCGAGAATTGAAAGTCAACAGTGAGGAATAAACAACTGCAGTTGAACTTAATGGTTAACCTTATGCCCACTACATCTGATCTGTCGATATTTCAGTAATAAGCATAGTGTATAGCATTGGTTTTTACATTTGAAACGTAATCTATCGATGAATTTATTTTAACTCATTTAGTTTTTATGTTGTCGCTGAAGAATTTTTGTGATATTTCTAAATGACATTTGTACTTCGTATTCACATTCGATAGAGTGTTATCTGAAAGATATAGTTTTAACACTATACCGTATGTTGAGAAAGTTACTTTTTACTAATTAAGGGTGAAAACAATATTTCTATTCCGTTTGAATTGAATTTGTTTTCATATTCACTTTAGCTAATTAGGTTTCGATGTTACATTTTCAATCGGTTGTTTATTATAATGCGTTGTGTATAGTTTTGTGGCAGGTGATTGGAATGAGTTGCGAGAACTCAACTAGTCGGTAGCTCGTTAGATTAGCTATCGAGCGCTATCGAGATTGCGAGCAAATTGATTTGCGCACGCGCACCTCCGCGTACCGGCCGACAACGCCAACGCTGATTGAATGTACAGCCAACTGGTTAAAAGCATTTTGAGATACTTATTTAAGTTCGTAACCGTTGAAGCTAATTAACATGATTACTTACAGGCGTTTGCCACAAAGTGCTATTAGTAAAAGCTACCGGTGTTGATTAAACTAGACATACAAGTCAATTACATTCTGTATGTCTAAATGTCTTAAAATGAATATTATGCGACTAAAACAGCAATCTATTAAAGCAATTTACTACTATTTCGTACATTTGAATTTAATAGAAATGTAATGAAAATTGCAAAAGTTTCACTGAATCAGTGTATATAAGCGCAGGCAGGCAGTCCAGTGATTTGAATTTTAGTATTGCATTTCCGTTGACGTAAGGGGTTCGTATTCCTAGACGGTTTTCACATACTTACTCCATTGTGTTGTTTTACGAATACGATAGTGTAATATTGTCAAAGGCGTGCGAAGTTTGCCAATACTGAATCGTGGACTATGGCTGTAATCCCTCACAATGAGAGGTAGTCCGTGTCGAAAATAAAGTTGATGACGATGAAAAGTACATGTGTTGAAGTTGCTTCGTAGCTTCCTTAGCGGTCAGCGCATTGTTTAGACGCCAACTTAATTTACAATATTCGATATCATATGCAATCATCGACGATAACAATTTCCCACGGCTGCGCCGTGTCCGCGAAACTGGAGCACGCGGTGACACATAGAGTGCTTTCCACAACCAGGGTACCCATATAACAATTTAAGTTTGGGATAATTAATAGTTTAAAAAAACTAAACCGTTATAATATTTGTTTACATATATTAATTATTTGTAACTATTTCATGTTTTGATAAAAGGGATGTTTGAAACATGTGAGCGTACAGGGATATATTGATATCTTCTAAGTATAGAATTCGGATTAATTGTACATAAAAATATCTAAGTTTATTATTGCTTTTGTTCATAGGGCTAAATGTTAATAGTATATTTTTTTTTGTTAAGAATTTCACAGTTCCTTTTTACAATTTCGAATAACAGTATCCGGACAATCCGTCGAATTGTAAATATCGAGTCACATTGGCTGCAACATAATGTTGGCAATTTAACGATAAACCACCAGTTTGAGAAGAGCTCTCGCCTCCCTTGTCTAACTTGTGCGATGCAATGCTCAAAGAGAAACGATCTTGTCTCGTGAGGGTCCACGGGAATGGACTTGATGTGGAGATACTGGGCTTCGGCGGTTTCATAATACATACTTGCATTCGCTTGAGAGCGCCGTCGTCGTCACGTTGACGTGCAGCCTCGGGCTTTGATTGCCACGTAATATTCGGCGATAAGTAACGATTTCTTGTAGTTGCTGGATACGAGCAAGTCTGAACGGTATAGCGATGTACATTTATAGCAAAAATGTTTATGATGAATACTATGACGACGCATGTATTTCCTAAAAATTTGGTACTCTTATTATAACTGTGTTATTGGAAAATTTGGTGTATTTGGTGTGCATCATCAGATTGTATGATTGAAGTTCAAAATTATGCACACCAAATATACCAAAATTTTCTTCAATGTAAACCGTGTTCTATGAGTTTATTTCCAATCAGACGGGTTTTATTTGTGTTTTTTTTTTGTTTTGTATTATAATATTTTTTGTAAAAATGAATTTAGTATTGTTTGTAACAACAATAGTTGAAAATGTTATTGGCGCGACAATTTACAGTGAAAGTGTTTTTTGTGGGTTTTTTGTAATAATCGAAAACTTTTTTAATTTTTTTTTTTGTACAAAGTAATTTATCATTTTCTGTAACAACAAAAGTTGAATATGTATTTTAAGTATAATTTGAACATTTTTACATTTTTCATGGAAATTGCCTAAAAGACATGCACTTGATGAAGCCGGAAATAGTTATAGTGGCACATATTTCTGAAGAGTATCTTTGTCGCAGATAAAATCTACCGTAAATTTCCCTTCCTTTTTGTGACGCTTAGTAATCGCACGCAAATTCATTTATAATGACTTTGTTTTTCTCAAAATTGTCGTATAAAAGCTCAAATTGCGGTATGATTACAACATAATCGTTGTTTGACTGACATAATTGGTTCATTATTTGATTCTATTTTCAGTTAGCATTGCTAGAAATAGCAAGTTATAATTTAGGTCGAAGCGTGACTTGATTTGCATGTAGGGCGGTCTGGGTAAGCTCACAAATCGAGTGTTTTATGTGTCTATTCACTGCTTTTACGTAAACTCTCCGTTGAACAAACCAGATTTTCCACTCGTTAAACGTCAAGAATGTGGCCGATCACTAGACGTGGCTATTTAAATTATTGCAATCGGGAGACAAAAGTGGTATCTGTGACGGTTGCAGCGAAACAAGTTTTATGCTATTTGATTATTTCATTATAGAGAATGTATTAATTGCAGTTTGTTTTATGTCACGGCTTATTATACTTAAGAAAGGTATTAAGTTTGGTTTTAGATGTTCCGCCTTTTGTTGACTTATTGCATGGTTTATGTAAGAAGTTTTTTTCTTATAGAATAGGCAATTTAAATTGCGAATGTGAAGTGAGGTTGACGCTTCTATTACCGGAGGTGACTAAGCGAACGTTGCGCAGCAAAGAGGCAGTACCGACTCTTAGATAGTGAGAAGTGATTCCGCACGTCAAAACATGCGATTGACAGCGATACATTAGGAACTATCGACCGATCGCGCAGTGAATGCTGCCGACCTAGGAGTCGTAATTTTTCACTGTCAGCGAAGACTAAACGCCCTCGTCATCGCTTCGACTAGTGACTGTCAAAAAATGTTAATGCAATTTTCGCCTGCAAGGGGGCGACGTAAAACATTACGCGTGACATGTTTCGCTTTCCGTATTCACTAAATATTCATATCTTTGAAATATATTAAATTGGATTTCTGAAATTTTGATTTGTAGAAATCCACTATCAATCTTTGTCATTGCTAGTTCATAAACTGGTGGTCTACTGTCATGTTTCACTAGAACTACCAGCTTGAAGTTGTAATAGTCGTAAGCTTAGATAAGTTACCTTAGTCTTACGTAATTAGTCACCTGGAAATCATTGAAAGGGCGTTCCGGTGCTTGTCGTGCAGTTAGTTGATCTGGTTTGTTCTGGTTTCTGTCATGCCATAGGAATCTGTTCCCGGGTGTTGGCGTGGCGGCGGCGTGGTGGAGATATTGCGATAAAGCTGGATATAATCGGGTTAGGCACGCTGTCGCTCACTAGCCTAAGTACTAATTGCCATGGTTATGTGTTATGTGGACCGGTTTAATGGACGCTAAAGTATTGCCAACATTTACGTAACCCATAATACACTATGATTATTAGATTGGCAGTTCGATAACATTGTTTTTTTTTATATGGCTTAATAAGCTAATAGTTAATATATGAGTAGACAATACTTTCAGCGGAGGTACTTATTTTCTAATATCTATAATAAAAGATCTTCTTAAATGTCAAGGAAGTTGTGCTTAGACATTGTTCTCTTCCTTATAAAATCAAAACTGACATTTTGATGTGTCTTACATAGTAAAACCTATATTCAATAGCTTTTTGTAGCCACAGAGGGAGCAATAGGTATTATATCCTATGATTATGTTCCGTAAGTTTGTGCTTAGCCGCGACTGCAAAATTTACATATACATTACGTTTGCTCCAATTCTCTTAAAGTTGCGACATTAAGCTTATAGGTGTTACTATTAATTTACGTCTCTATTCCTTTTAAATGCCGGGGTAATTCTTAGGCACAGCTGGTTGAATTCCACGTCGAATTATTTTGAATGAAATTCGAAGACATTTACAAGGTTTGTTACACTTAGTCTATTAGTAGAAATTGAAATATTTTCTTATATTTTTATTTCATTAACTATCGAGGCAATAATATAGTAGTTAAAATTTATACGCTCAGATAAAATAATGTCCTTATATCAGAAACGAAACTTCAATAGTCCTACTGAAGGAACGGTCGCAAGTAAAACAATGTGCACGAGCATTGTAACTCACGCGCATGAGCTGATGTTGAAAATGAAATTGAATTTGGTTCTGCATGACATTTACTATTATGCATAAAACGTCACGTTGATTTGCGTTCCTCTTCCCGCTAATATTGTGCTACCAACAATAAACTACGCTGAAAAGAGACGTCATGATTGTTAAGCATTGCTATTAAATTGCGGATCGGGTTCACTCGTGCTATGTAAATTTGAGACCTTTTATTTTCTCGTGCAGTAGAATCAAGAATGTTATAATGGAATTGTGGGTCGTCGGTTTGTGTTGTAAACGCTTCTGTAGGCTCGTGTGAGCGCTTTGTATGATTCCGAAACGTTTTTATTAATAACGATAAATTTGCTAATCTATTATCCATTAATCTGCTAGTCTGTTATCCATTAATCTAGCGTCTTAAAGTATCTAGGTATAGTTTAATGATTTCCCCTAATTGTATAATTACAAATAAAAAATTGATAAGATGTAAAAAATGTTTTTTTCTATACTCTTTGTTTAATATTCTCTTAAACGAATTGTGCGATATAATCAAAAAGATGAATTTATGCATACAGATTACTGAGTTTTGTTCTGCAGTCTTATTTTATCGAAACAAAAACACAAATTCGATCTGATACATTAATGTGGTCTCCATTAAACGATTAAACGTTGTTCCCTCATCTGCATGCACGCAGTAGCTGTCTTCAAAGTGCAACCGCCCGGATAAATTCGGATTTGTAGTTCTCTGCCTTTACGACTACATATCGAAACATTCGGATACCCAAACATTTTGCATGTGTATTGCTGCTGTTTAAATCAGAGTATTATAAGGAAGGAACGTTATGGTGATATTTTATATTAAATGTCATAGATGTGTAAAACGTTATTCAATTACACAGTCTAAATTATGAGTTTAAGAACCTTTAAAATGTCTTGAAATTACGATGAAACAACATTACCGAGAGGACCCAAGGAGCCTGGGAGGGTAGACGGGCGGCGTGCGGTGCGGCGAGTAGGCATACAACTGATTAAGGCACATAATCAGGTCTGTAGTTCGGCAGAGCCTGCTCTTTGAATTTACGATGTGCCTGACCGACGCTTATCGCATGCGAATGATCTGCCCACGGCGCACGGACTGCTCCGCACACATATTTTATTTTATTCGCGCTACTGTGATGTAATGAGCTGATAAATGGGAGAAAACCACCAATTAGTGTCGATGAATTTATTGTTTCTACTTAAAACGTAGGAGGGCCATGTAGGTGCTTAATCTTGAATTGCATTTTTAAATTTGTTGCCTTCGGATTTAAATCGACAATTAGATTATTGTAATTACACGGAATGTCAATTAACTTATATCTCGTTCTCGATGTTGTTTCATAACGCGCTCTCATTCTTAAGCTAATACAGATATTTCAAAAATTATTTTTTTGTAACCGTGCGTTTCCTTTCTGTGAGATATAACTCAATAATAGGAGTATAAGTAAACCGGCCGAATGAGTTCTGCGTCGTTCAGCGGCAGGAGCTCGTTTGTGATGCATGCAAATCTGCTCTACTTGAGTTGCTCTAATGTGTTTCGAGACAATAGCCTTCAGCCGTGCGCCATTCCATGCCTACCTAGCCAAATGATACAATATTCTCTGGAATTTCAACCTAGGAGCTCTACAGCGAATTATGGACGGTTTACATTTATAAATTCATCTATATATAATATACATGAATGTTTATGTTGTTTTTGCATTGTTATACAAAATATAAAACTATATATATATATATATATATATAT
>DWDX01000826.1:0-22539 GCA_018245675.1 Agara michaeli | reverse complement strand
GAGTCTGGATGTGTGCCCGGTGCATGGCAATAAACTCACCACCTATTCCATTGTGGGACTTAAACGTAACTGGTGAAGTGTGGGGGTGTACTATACTCCTCTGCCTACCCCTTAGGGGATTACAGGCGTGATGTTACGTTTATTTTTACCTGCATGTACTCTTGCTCATGTTTGACAGTCTTGAGTGTGGTGGCCAGTTCTTTGATCATGTCCTCCAGTTTGTTATGGTTCACCTCCTCTTTATCTCCGGCTTCCTTATCCTTATGTGGGGCGTCTCCCACTTCCAAGTTGAACATGACCACCTGTGTATAACATTTTTAAAATTTTCTTTCATATAATATGTTACCTCTAAAATCGGAACACTTGCAATATACAGATAATAAGAACTTTAAGTTCTAATTAATAGCCAAGTTGCAAAAAATATGTTGTTTCCAATGAATTAACTTGAAAAAGGCATGGATGACGTATCTTAGGAGCCATATAATAATTACTAATAAATAAAAAAACTAATTGATTACAAAAAGAGAATAAAAGCACACTATCAATCATATTTGATGCAAGTTTTGTATATAAATTTGGACCATTCAACTCCTATCTGTTATTAATTGTAATATCTAGGGTATAGACCGCAAAGATCCAAGCTATTGTAAAGCAAGAGTTTAATAAGCTGCTTATATAATTATCAAAATATTACCTTAGGAGTCATAGTGGACATTTGATTGCTAAAGCAGTATGTGTATACACCGGCCATGGGTGCCGAGAATGTATACATGCCAGATGACTCCCTCTCTCCGTTGTATATAACTGTGCCATCGGGACCTGTGATCTTGACATCTATATCTAGGAAACCACCTTCTGCTATTTCAAATGTTAGACCTGCAATACAAGTCAAATGAGCTATGAAGGGAAATAAAAGTATTAAAAATTACCTGGCCACAAGGGTAGGTACCCTTTAGAAGTCTAATTGATGTAACATCAAATCAATAATAGGTTATGTCGGTTTTTAGCAAAATAGGAAACTTTTATATCATACTAATGAAAAACACAATAAACGCCGTTTACGATGTGGAAAGTAACCATTGTATATATGAATACTTGTAAATATTAAACAGATACATTTTTGATAACATATCTCTGTGAGATTTAAATAGAAACAAACCATTTACCGGCAATAATTCGCAAAAGACCTACATTACAGGTTAGGATGAAGTATGTAATATTTTATTTACAATTTTACACTTCATATTCCCAATCATGCAACAAAAGGATTCAGCAAGCTTACCTATTTTAGTTTCGGCTTCAACATGTTCAAAAAAACATTCTTCAGCGTGTGCGTCTACTGTAATTGTGTAGCTAGTTACTATACTAAATAATGAGATAAATAAGACTGTATATAGCCATATAGATCTAGGCGTATATTCCATTTTAATAGATCTATTTCTAAAAATATGTTTTGGATTATGTAGCACGCAGTACAGCTTATTTTGTTCCGTACACTATTTATCCTTTCAGCCACGTAATGACAAACGTTGGCTGACAATTTAACATCAATTGTCACTTATTATTATTGCCAGTTAAATTTTAACTTGTCATTCATAATCATTGTCATTGCAAGTAACAATTGAATAATTTAATATCTTAATCCAAAATTTAGTTATTTAAGTAAATAATGATTTATTTTATATGATAATAAACTGGTCATGAACAAAAAATCACAGAAATCATATTTTAAAAAAATGTTAATAACATATTACGAGGGCTGAATAAAAATCATTAAAAATTATGAGGCCCGCTTGTACTTTCTCGCACAGAATAATGAACTATCTTTGTATGAACGTCCGAAGGCAAAATCGAAAAATCTGATGGTTTTAGACAAATATTTATTCAGTTACCGATAACTAACATTAATGAACATAGTTTATTAAGTCTACCAAATATAGTACTTCAGTTGAAATCTCTCCAAAAAACGATTTATTTACAGAGTAGAGAATGTTGTTATCGACATGTCAAAATGTCAAAATATAGAGCTGTAACCGTTTAACTATTCTTAATTAAAATTGATTAACATCTTTTTCAATATCAATATTCGCGCCTGTGCGATGGCTTTAATGAAGATAAAGGAGGCGATGAAGTTTGTTAGGTTGGGTTAGGTAAATCCTTCGTCCTTGCCTACTCTTATGGGATATAGGTGTCACTGTATGATAAAAGTAACAATAACATTTTTCTATATAAGATGTGCAAAAAAGAACACGGGTAATGTTTAAAATTTTTTAATTATTTAAAATCTATCATTAATGTAAGTCTTAAGGTAATGTCTTTTATTATTGTCAATATTCTATTATTTTCATATTCCTCTGGCTTATTTCTAGTCAAACATAGCATAAAAATATAAACTTTAAACCTATATAGTACTAGTAGGTTGTAATTACGTATTAATTACAATCTTCATGTCTTTTTCAATATAGTCCACCACTTTATCCTCTGCCCAAACCCATAAAATGTAAACCACAGTAATTCTTGTAAAATTTGCTTTGACAAGTTTGATGCCAGTATCAAAATCTTTAGACACCAAGCAGAAGCGCTTGGGCTTTGTGACCCGGCCCAAACGGTATAACACCCATAAAGACACCATAAAATACAAGGCCACTGAACTTAGCGCCGCAAAAGCATCAATGCAATTGAGATATAGATGTCCGTGGTCTGCTGCGACCGTTGGAAATACTAATATTTTTATGCCCATTTGCTGCTTCCATAACATATTAAATGAAAAATCAGCAACCCTAAATGCCATTTAGAACTTGTATCTCGACGCTCGGTATTACAGCAGTGCCTATTACGTGACAAGTGGCATGGTGCTTTTTAATCGATATCCAGTTTCCGGAACGATCCGATCGCACCGTATATATCGTTGTCGTGTTGTGTCTCTGGCGGCACGTTGCAAATTTTGCTTAAATCGCACAGATATTCTCTCAGTTCGTCGACGCGGTGACGCCATTTCCTCGCGAGCTCCTCGAAGGACTCCTCGTCACCGCCCCATTCGGCCGGAAGTATTCGCGACGGGAAATGATCCAACAAGTCTTCTACTTTCTGATGTAAATAGTACTGAAATAAGAATAGAAGCTATAGGGTACTAAGGATACAGGTAATAGGCACTCGGTGCATTCTGTCTAAATGCCAATAATTTTATCAAGCGTCAAAAAATACATATACAACTGATAAAATGTTTAGAATGAATTATTACATAATTTACAAGAAAATAGGCAAAATATATTTTGTTCTTTACGTAACATCACGCCTGTAATCCCTTAAGGGGTAGGCAGAGGAATGTAGTACACCCCCACAATTCACCAGTTACGTTTAAGTCTCACTATGGAATAGGTGGTGAGCCTATTGCCATGCACCGGGCACACATCCAGACTCTGAGTCACTGATGTTAGGATATAAGATTTTTCTAAATTTACCTATCTGATATTCCTTTGTGGTAAATTTCACGGCCTCTTCAGCAAAAAGTAGCACGTGCGTTGGCTGCATTTCCGTACGATGCCATATATCATTGACGTACTTCACCCGTCTGTTTGTCAACGGGCGGTTCATTGGGACGGGTCATGTAGAGGCTGAAGGGATCGCGAGCACAAGGCAAGGCACATGGGCCGCGGCAGCGCCGCAGCGGGCAGGTTGCGTCACCGCGCGCTGCGGTCGCTTGCGTCAGCCGCGCCACAACTCGACGTCTGAAATCTGCTATCATTTATATCTACCTATGTTTACAACGGCGTTATCTTTATTTTTACTAGTCAGTTTAATCATGACTTTGCTAAAGAAATTCTAAATCATATTTACATTATTAAATAATCTTTTAACCCTTATAAAAATACAAAATCTTTGCATTATCCCGTTTCAGTTAATGAACTAAGGAATCGAATATACTAATCTGTTTGCTAAATCATTGATCAGCATTTCCTTTTAATGACGTCGCGGTTAATTTCCGCCCCTTACATCACCGCCAGCAGAGTATTCGTATCGTAATGATAGCGAACCTCATCTTTCTTTAATAATCCAATTACCATATTAACAACACCAATCACGATATTCACTAATGAGTATGCCGCAACACCCGAGAGATGTCTCTGAACGTCTCATTATATAACATAATAACTAAAAGCTACATTTTCTGTACATAATATTAATCTTGACATGTAAATGGCTTTATCGCAAACTGCATATTATTGGGTTGATAACATTCTATAGTAATGTCAAAGCGATAAGAAAACAGCTGTCTGTCCGTCTATCATATGTGAACTTATTCATTTTATATTTATGAGGATAAAACAGTAAATGAATAAATAAAATAAAAAGCATTAATATGGGAATTCTAAGCCATTGAACCAATAAACATAGTCAACACCTTAACTTCCTTCCGTTACAAGCAAGCCTACCTATATCGTGATCGAGCGGCGTATTGAAATCGAAATACTAATTTTAACAGGGTATACAAACCGCGTTCAACGGTGTGATAGTCTGTCAACGACGAAATTCGAAAACAAATTATATTGTCGTTCTTATAAATATGTCGCAAGGATCTCAACTGTACGCTTACCTGACACGTGGCCAGCCGGCCGTGGAGCGTCTGGAAGCTCTCCGCCGGTACTCGCTGACGTGCAACTTAATACGAAACATTCATTTTCATTATCGAACTCCTTGGAATGTAACTAATAACGGCATTCGTCAAACGAAAGCATATATAAATTTAAAAATAAGTAAAAAAAATGGTTTTACGTAATTTGGAATTTACGTAATTGTAAAAAAAACGAAATTGAACGTCCTATTTTCTTTTTTGTGCAAGGAAGCCGGACAGGCCCGTCAACTATTACTACAACAACATCAATCTCAAATCCAACTTGTAGTTAAAGCTTTGCGAAACTACGAACTGCGCTCTGTGTGAAAAACTCAAAACATAAAACTTCAAGAACAAGTAAACCTTTCCACGTTCACTTATTTTTATTATTCAACGCATACAAACTCAGTAAATGTTTCAATTAACATTATATCTAAAACATTGCTTGTATGTAGTTAAGATGAAGCTGTACACGCGTGTAAAAGACGCGAGACCTCCGCACGCAGCACGTCGCGCGGGACAAAGCTAATCAATAGAAAGTAAGACGGTCAAGGTCATACGATATTTCCGCTGTGAGGTAACGTTTAGAAATTGCGCGGACGCATTGCGCTGTTTACCCATTGCGGTGGACGCGGCGAAGGCGCGTCAAATAGCATAACGACGCAAAACCCTCGGGCTACTTGCCGCTTGCCGCTTGCCGCATTGTTTGCCCGCGTTGCTTCACGCGGCAATATTCCACTGCTATTTACATGTTCTCATTACTGCCAACGGAATAACGTAACAGGTGTTCGGTTAACCTTCTAATTTTGTAAATGTTATATATCATTCCTACTGTATGTGGGTTAAGCATATATCCATAGCGCAGCTCCGCGCTGGAGCTTAGCGCTACCTAAGCGATGAAATTCAGAGGCTTGGACTGGCAATATCAGATCGTCTGGGTCATTGTGAATGCCGTAACAGACTACTATAGTCGTACTTATACATTTTCTTCATATTGTTAATAGACGAACATTATATATAACGACTTTGATGAATACAGAAGCAGTGAAAGAAGTGTGTGTCAGGACCGCAACCGGGGCGCAACCAAATCCTTCGTATATTATATATTGATAATGTTATGTATGTGCTGGTAATTTAAAGTCCCCGTAACTAATTAACGATGTCCCGTGTGTGGTATGACATGGGCGCGGTACAGGGTGGCTCGCTTTCTATGTATCACTCGTTTATTTTTGAGATTTACGGATAGAAACAGACTGATGACGTAAACGAAGCTCTCTCTAGAGTCGTGCATTTTTCAACGTAAATCAACTAAATGCCTAATAAAACGGATCGTAAAGATACAATCGGCGTCAAAAGTTGTTATTGTAACGGTATGAAATTTACATACGAACCCAGAAGTAATTAAAAATATCTTTCCAACTCGATTATCGTACATACGATAGCAGCATGAATTGCTCATTATAGCACATGACACGGTGCCGAGTCAAAAAGTAATCGATTCTATTAAATCTCTTCTCACGATTAATATCCATGAGAAAAGCGTGCGCACGGGCAGCGCGTCGCTTCCTGCTGCACACGCGTCGATTTTTAATCTGCACCGCGAATAAAAAGCGTTGAAGTTCACGTCATTTTCACTTTACACTTCCTCGCTCAGTCGTTCCAGTCAACGGATGCATCCAACTTTGTCTCGTCGCTTCTCTCATTTTATTACAATCTCACTACACAAGTGTCTTAGGATTTCTGAGAAGTAGGATAATAAGCTCTCGATAAAACTAATAACAAATAAAATCTTTAAATCAAATAAAATCGATGGCGCCATGTCTCATAACAAACGCGAGGCTTTATTGGATAAATGGACCGTTCCCTGGTCACGTGTATAACAGTACCGTAGAGTAGGTATATTCTCCCGTCGTCCATTCTCATGTTCTCAAGTTATTAATAAAGCGCGTCCCGTCGTTGCCGCGCGTGCATCAGTCATCTCCCGCCGCGCCATTGTCGTCCGCAAAACCTAAATGTTCCCAGTCGCTCGCGTTAATAATTCGCGTTTAGGCAGTTTCTCCGCTTTCTTACAAGCGCAAACAATGTAGCCGCGATAATCGTCTAATGCGCCATTGTCGCCATGTTTCGGTGATCATCATTACAGCTCGCGGTGCATTGACATCGCACCGACGAGTGCGTGGTCTAGTGCTCGGCGTTCGCGGTTTGGATACTCGCCGCAGCTGAATGTCACTTTCGATTACAGGTTTCATTAAGTATTTTTTAAATGCTTCATCACTTCCCTATTCGATATTTCATGCCCGCCCGGCGCGGGTACAGAACTTAATGCCCCCGAACGCCGGTTTGATTCAAAAAGTTCGATGCCAGTCAATACAAATATTTAATCTATAGCCTATATAGATGAACATGTATTTAGAAATGTACCTATTATGTATTTCATCAGCCAACTGGTTACAATAGTAAAGACTGTGTGTATACAGAGGAAAAATGTCTCTAACACATCACCGTCACCGGCTCCTTCCACTGCGACCCTCACGAAGGTTCTACGTACGAACGTTCCCCATTTCCACAATCTCGCCGGCAGCGCTTTCGGCTTCATCCGTTGAATATTGCGCAGATGTTCTTTCTAAATCAAATTTGCAGTAAAATATAATCAATGTTAGTGCATCTGTACGATTTTTACACCGTCAAATAGGAATATAAAACAGAGATATAGAAATAAGATATACTTAATGTAGATATAGAATTGATTAGTTACAGTAATTGTACTTATTTTGACAAAATCTACATTAATAAATATATGACAGTTTGCCATTTTTTTCTTTGCATGTTTTTTGCGCCTGTAATTGAGGTAACACTTGTATAATTCTCGTGCACAATTTTTGTAAGTGCTTGTGATAATGATCACCTTGTTAGTGCAAACTTTAAAAAGAATACAGTTACGAATAATAATTTTTCATTCGTGTTTTAGTTCGAGCAGCTTTGTTTTCGGTGCTTGACAAGATTGGCAACGTGAACAAGTATTATCGTGACATCTTAATAAATTAATAACGCTGATAATAATGAGGAGTAATAAAATCACTTTTGTTTTAAACGTAAAGGTCGTTAAGAGCAAATGAGCATGTGGCTTCAAACCCCTTACCCTGTTACTATGCGCTGACAGGCCTCCGTTATGATTTAATTCGAGAGAAACTTCACGCCTAACGATTAAAAGAAAGTAGCTCAGTCGTATTGCGCTCAGAAGAGACACGGCACGCTGCGTGCGTACCACAACAAGCACACAATACTAGGCCGCGGCATAAAACCTAGGTCATAGTTCACACAGCCTATTTACTCCTTCATAACTTTATGTAATGTTTATCTGCGTTTTACAATCTGGCGTGCGCGCTGCACATTGCTCGTTTTAATTGATGTTAATAGCACCCGCGTGCGCAGTGACCGGCAATGGATGGCGCTTCGACTGCAGCCCGTCATCCGAGCGTGCCGTCACTTTTACTTTCGCCGTGTGCAGCGCACCGCACGTGCCGACTGTTACGTCACCCGTATTATTCAAATATTGTGCTTGAAATCATAATAACTTTAGAATTTGGTTTACTGTTTTAGTGGAATTGTGTCGTTACGCTATATGATTCTCGTAAGCATTATGGTAGCAATGCTTTTATAATTATTTAATGAAGCGTTCGTGTAGGTACCTGTCTTCATATACTGTTTTTTTTTATATTCATAATGAATCCAAAGTCTTTATTCACAGATTGAATATTTTCTGAAACGAATGTCCCAGTCCATAAAGAAAGGTATTATATCAACACTATAATAATATTACTGTAGTAGATTTATGAATTGTATTTTGTTCAGCCGGTTTTCTACTTTCGATATATAGATGTTAGATTTATGGTGAATGTATGAACTTTATGATATTTAGTTGACAGTCGAAGAGGAAATAGTGAGAGAAGCGCCATGACGGGATTGGAAAACCGCGCGCTGATGACGTTCGCGCACCAATTGTGAGTCTGGCTTCCGGTGCTCTCGGTCCAGTGGTTAGAGCGTGTAACTGTTAAACGGGAGGTTATGAGTTCGATTCCCACCCAGAGGAAACTTTCTATGATGAGCACAGTTGTTTGTTCTCTGTATTGTTGTGACATATTCCGTATCCGGTTGAAAGCATCACCATTTAAATTTCATGTCACTTAACCTTAACTAATGACTTACTTAATTCATTGAGCTATAGGTATGTCCCTCTAGATCTTATTCTCATCATAACTTAAGTTTTCAATATTCTTGTAAAGCTTCTATAGCAAACAGAAAATTAAGAAATTTTGTTGCACATTTAGATCTGACAATATAAAGAAAAAAATGATCGACGTACCAAGATTGCGTTTCTTAATGCACATTTTAATACCATAATCTGAGAACCAAGACCAACAAGCATATTCCTATACGATTTACAAACCGCAGAAGCTATGTAGATCCGTTGTGTTGGAAATACACGTCGGTATGTCAGATAAATGTGAAAACAATTAGAACGTGAGGAACACGATCGCAAACAGTATTTGCACAACGTGGCGGCGCTCCGTTGCGTACTCCGACGCGGTTCCCATGCGAGTGCTCGTGAGACGACGCCGCTGCCAGCCACTGCCATCCACTGCCAGCCACTGCCAGCCACTGCCAGCCACTGCCAGCCACTGCCAGCCACTACCAGCCACTACCAGCCACTACCAGCCACTACCAGCCACTACCAGCCACTGCCAGCCACTGCCAGCCACTGCCAGCCGCTGCCCACGCCTGCTGCCCTTCTGACATCCCCAGGGCCTACCGGGGTGCGGAAAGCCTGAAGCATTCCCCGCCACCCTGAAGGACTTCAACTTAACCGATCGGCCGGATAATTATAAGTCCTAAAATTTTCGAGGACCCGATACATAATATGAAACTGACATCGGATGAATAAAAACAAATCGACCCTTACATGTGGCTGTTGCATTTTCGGGATTTAAAGCCACAAAACCGTGATAATGTGACAAAATATCGATTAAGCGGTAACTCATTGGAGCAAATGCGACATGCAAAAATTGTAGTGACGCCTTTGGGTTTGAGTATATACGTAGGTATGATTGACTTTAATGAAGTGTACTGCGTGCTGCAGCTGAACCGTCTCAGTGTGCAGCTGACACACGCCGGTGACATAATGCAGATGCACTCGCACTGCACATAGAGCATGTCAATGCACATTTCCGCCTCTATACTAGGAACGGCTTCTAATGATTTACGTTTAAGCCCCTTTCCACTTTATAGCTCATGCGAGTGACATGCTGTTACCGCTCTTCTTACGTGGCTCCTCACAAAGGTACACGCATACATATTAAATACAAATGACTCTCAAGGCACAATGTGTACATGTACTCGTATCTTTGATGCTTACTGAAAATGATTTCTAGCAACGAATTAATGGGAGATATACTCGCATCTGTTCAAAATGAATTCGAAAATAACCTTAAAACATTACTCCGGTAGAGTTTGTGTCATATGGAGATATCAGTTAACACTAATTGCACGGCATTAGCGCGCGAATGTTCCAATTGGAATACAGAAATGCGCAAATGTTGCCTCGACGATGAATACCCTCATTGTTACAAAAAGAGAACTATTAAGGACATTCTGGTTCCCAGTGCGCTGCAGCTCATTCAAATAACAATCGCTTGTACAAGTAATGCGGCGAAAGAAGTGTTGCCAGTTGTCCGCGAGGAGATTTAAATAAATTTGCATGTTCTATCGCTGTACGCCTCCGCCATTGTTCTGAGTGTTGCCACACGATGGCGCAATATCGTCTCGCGGTTTTGCGCCGCTTTTGGTCACCTCGCGTTTAAGGCTTTTTTGCACTGGGAGTTTGTTACTTGTCGATTAAAATCCCAGCAATTAGTAACGCTATTCAGTATGTTCTTGTCTGCTTTATATGCTGTTTACATAATTCGTTTAAGCAGTTAATTAAAACTTGTATTTAAGGTCAATGTACCCGACCCATATCTTGGTTTTACTTTTATGATTCAATTTATAAGTTCAGAAGGTGCTTCAAGGCATTTCATATCAAAAAGAATTCCTTAATTTATCAATGTCCAATTTACGAATTACGATATTCGTTTATTAAATAAATTTACATACTTTGCCATTGACGCAGCAAGTGCAGGCGCGCAGGAGGCCGTGTGCGTCGCGCCAGCCATCACCCGTGTTAGTTCACGGTGTTATTTTTTATTCGCTGCCTAATGTTCCACTAATGTACTTCTTATTGCGGCGTCGCCGTCCGCCGCGCGCCGCGCCGGTACGCTTCCGTTTTGTTTGGATAAATTTGCACATACAATAAAGCTTTTTTATTGTTTTTGTAAATGGGATGATCATTAACAGTCGTTTTCTAATTCTAATTAAAGAAAGGAAGTGCAATGGCACGTCTCGACGACATAGTGGTAATTCCTTTAACCGTCAACGCATCAGGACAGATGTACTGCACGGTGTGTACTGACACGGGCTGATGATGATGAGGTTTACAATAGAAGCTCGCCTTTCACCGCAACTTCGCCTGATGTCTAACGATGGACCATATCTCCGAACACACTTCTCCCATGGGCATTTTCATGCTCCAGAAACAATTACTTAAATGACCATTTAAATATGATATATGTTAGACAATAGTTATATCGTTAATAAGCATCGCTTACTTTTTTTAACAAATATTTGAAATTTTTGAATAATCTAGCGTAACTGCTCTTTTGAAATTAAAATGATTTGACATCCCATCTGCCTCACTACTTTAAACTAGACTAAAGACACTTGTTTATAAAAATCTTTAAACGAACAATTTTTTACGTACCTAATATATCATTACAATAAACAGATCCTGAATGCTTGAACCCAGAATTGTTCTTAATAATGTGTAAGACTGAATCGGTCTGCTCCCTGCCAAATTTGATTGAAATGATTTTCCGTAAAGATTCTTATAAAATTGTTATTATATAACTCAAAGATAATTTATCGCACATGTACTTTCCAACGTCCCGTGTGATATGACAAAACATGAATAGAGCAATTTACTTGAAAGCTTTCAGAACAGCATTTCAAGTAAACAATAATAAGCGACCTCGCGGCCTCTGCGTTAAATATCTCTTTATTTTTTTATTTTTGTGCTTATCCAAGAAGATACGATCTAAGGCGTACATCGAAAGTTAACAGATTTACGAGAAACCGCAGCCCGCGTCGCCTAGGAATGTTCATTTTAAAGTAAAATTCTTGATTTTGGAGTAAACATAAAAAAATTTCACTCGTCCGTTGGGCACGTGACTGGCTTGCCGACGGCGGTAACAGTAGGTCGGTCTTTCTTTAGAAAGTTCACGAGATAACGAGAAGCTTACACTCGATAACGGGAATATTGATTCTATGTAGCTCTTGATAAGGACCAGTAACGTTAAGACTCGAAGTGACCCTGATGCTCAGGTCGCAGAGGGGGGGGGGGGGGGGTCGGTGCCGTGTCTGCCTCGGACCAAAATGTTTGTTGTGATGGATACAAACACTTGTTATATATGTTGAATATATTTATAAATGTATATAGGTACGTAGTTCATTAGCTGTCTGGTTATCATACGCCTACAATAAATACACTACGACGATTAGCCGTTACTTGTTCGCGTGAGATTCTGATCTCAATCATCTGTCTAGCTGAAGAGTCCATCTGTCCATGTAAGGCGAGCTTAAATCGGTTTAGTCATTTGAAAAATTATGCCGGACAAATATTTGTTAAACACGTGTTTAAGTTTTGCAACGTGCCAAGTACCACACGAGCTTAAGAATTTTATTTCGAAATCGCAAACAGACACCTCAATTTTATTTTAAAACTATGTATATAGTAACACATGGGTCGACTGGTAGAGAATGCCACCGGGCATTAAGTCCGCCCATTGTACCCTAGCATTAGGTGCTACAATAAAGTTTAAATAAATAAATAAATCAAAAACCAGTACAAGACACGATCGGTAATATCGAAACAAATTCATGATGTTTATCAGCCTCCTGACTTATCAATATTGTCAGCGTTAACATCTCCCTATTCACCGAACACTACAAATTTTACTACTTTCCATTTTAAATAAATTGATAATTGTTAAATTTGGAAGCAAGGTTATATAGTCCTTAATTACATCGTCTGTAATTAGATAGATAGAACAAATGACGGTCTTAAAGCCTGGAAGTTTTCTTTACCAGTCATGTCGGGATGATGGTGAGAAAATGTGGTAGATGACAATGAGCAGATACAGTTGAGGGTATGAGTGATGCTAGAATCGCTTAAGAACAACACGATGGGACATTAGCTCCCATCCCTTGTACATGCTTGTTAAGTGAACGATTTAGAAGCAGACGGCAACCGCCGCAACCTCACCTTGAGCGGCTCGTGTCGCAAATGCTTGCGTAAAGTCATTAGAAGAGGATAATTGTCCCGCGAAGCACGCACATTCGGCTCTCGTCACCGAGTTGGGAATCGCCCTGGGAACTGGGTGACTTGCTCATAACCGTAAATTACTTTAATATATCAGCAATTTGTAATTACAACTGACTTCTCAAAACTCAACCTCGGTCCCAATAAAACTTTTAAACAATGGCGTGTACCTAATGAGTACTTACTGTCGTACTGGACACTCATTTGCTTTCACTAAAAACTGTAGTGTACTCCAATAAGCCTTAAATAAGTTATTGACACTTAACAATCATTAGAGCTCTTTGCAGACTTTTAAGGCGGTTTAAAAACATTTAATAAACGAAATAGCCACAAACCACATCACCGTCAATATGCACAGAAGCTGCAAGGCGTATGCCTCCCGCGCTAACAAAGACCCAAGTCCAGAAATGGGATATAAAAACGGTAGCAGCCAATGATTTTACATCTAATTAATTGTCTGCAAAATGTCTTAAAAATCATTTTAGTTACAATACTGTTTTTTTACTTTCAGTTGGTCGTGGCCCTCGCGACGAGCGCACTGGCCGCCGCTACTCCGCGCAGACACTACAAGCGAGATGGTAACCGCTCATACTATAATTATTCTTTCACGTACACACTGGCTCTACTTTACTGCAAATTTAATAACTGCAGAACTATTTTAAGTAACTACTGCTAGAGATTCAAAAATCGTTGTGAAAGACCTTGTTTTGCATAATACATACGTAACGATTAAAGATATGAATAGGTTTATATATAAACCTAATTATGTAATTGTTTAAAGCAGAGAAGCTACAAAACAAGGCTAAGTCATACCGGGCCCATTATCTTATTATCAAATGTAAACTTAACCGGCTCCGATTTATGTATCTTTAGCCTTAACATATATTATATGAAATAAGTGGTAAATACTCTCATTACCATACCAAAAGCTTTTATCACTTGTGCGGTAACACCACATGGTTTGCTGAGTGGAACAACGTGTTATGAGATAGAAACTGTAAAGTAAATAGCTTCGTATTACGTGTTTTATGTTTCTGTCGGGAAGGGCCCGGCCGCAGCCCGTCCGTGGTCTGCGTGCTGCTCTACCCGCTCTGTGCATGTGTAAACATTGCGTATGTGTGTCCACATTCATATGCACACATTACTGTCGCATCGTTGCTTAGCGTTCGTGAAGTAATTTCGGACATTATTTTCTTTACACAAACTTAAGTCAGCTCACAATTTAACTTTCAAAATTTAATTCCACACGATGTTTCGGCAAATCCCTTAAATTTCTCTATATCCGCTTACTCTGTGTGATTTAGCAATGTCGACAATATTAACCGGTAGCTACGGTAAGAGAACAGTCTGCATTGTGATAATTGAAGCACCCATACCTTTATTCGCAGCTCCGCTGAGCTCGTCGTACTTGCCACCGTCTGGCGGCCGCCCGTCCTCTTCCTACGGCGCGCCGTCCAGGCTATCCAGCAGTTATGGCGCGCCCAGACCTTCCTCCAGCTACGGCGCTCCTAGGCCTTCATCGAGCTATGGCGCTCCTAGGCCATCCTCAAGCTACGGCGCACCTGCACCTTCGAGCTCGTACGGAGCTCCCGCCCCGTCTTCTAGTTATGGAGCCCCGCCATCTTCGAGTTACGGTGCCCCAGCATCTCGCCCCTCGTCGAGTTATGGAGCTCCTAAGCCTTCAAGCTCCTACGGCGCCCCAGCACGACCACCGGCGACCAGCTACGGTGTGCCCACTGGACCCTCCTCCTCATACAACGCTCCTAAGCCATCAAGCTCGTACGGTGCTCCCAAGCCTTCCGGTTCATACGGCGCCCCGTCTTCTGGCTCTTTCGGTGGTGGTGCTCTATCGAGTTCTTATGGTGCCCCTTCGAGCTCATACGGTGCTCCGGCGCTCTCAAGCTCGTATGGCGCCCCATCATCTGGAAGCTCATTTGGCGGTGGAGCTCCATCTAGCTCATATGGAGCTCCGTCTAGCTCGTATGGTGCCCCATCATCTGGAGGTTCCCATGGTGGCGCAGCCCCGTCTAGCTCGTATGGCGCCCCATCATCCGGAGGGTCCTTTGGCGGCGGAGCTCCATCTAGCTCATATGGAGCTCCGGCCCCATCAACTTCCTATGGTACGCCTTCGTCCTCTTACGGAGCCCCATCTTCTGGACACGGTAGCAGTGGCTTCGGGTCCAGCTTTAGCTCTGGTGGGAGCAGTGGTTTTGGAAGCTCGGGGCACGGTAGCAGTGGTTTTGGTAGCAGTGGATTCGGGGGCAGCGGTCCATCTACCAGCTACGGCACGCCAGCCGTTTCAGCTCCCTCCAGCAGCTACGGAGCTCCTTCCAGCTCTTACGGAGCTCCTGCGCCATCTAGCAGCTACGGCGCGCCAAGCGCTGGTGGTTCCAGTAGCTTCTCTTCCGGCCACGGCTCCGGCGGTTTCTCGTCTGGCGGGTCAGGTGGATATTCTTCAGGAGGCCACGGGTCCAGTGGATACTCATCTGGCGGCTCCGGAGGGTACCCCTCGGGCGGTTCCGGCTCATACTCATCTGGGGGTTCCGGTGGGTACTCCTCGGGCGGTTCCGGTGGATATTCCTCGGGCGGTTCCGGTGGGTACTCTTCCGGCGGTCACAGTTCGGGAGGACACTCGTCCGGAGGAGGCTCGGGCGGCTACTCCGGCAGCGTACCGTCCACAATCAGTCAAAGCTACGACTCCAACGGTGGTTATGTGTATTAAAGTTCTCCATTTAATACCATGTTACCATTGCAGCGGTTCCCGTATATTTAAAGTAAGCGCGAGAAATGCTCATGTTCTGTAAAATAGTTACCGAATTATAGAAAGATTCCATGAATACTGGAGCGTGTCCGGCGACGTCACTGCAAGCCCAGCGGCAGTGGCAGCTGACGGAACCTTCCAGAGTCTCTCTATTTATTTAGTCACTTGTTCGCGGTCTCGCCGGCGCCTGTACGTTCAATGCTGAACGATTAGTAATATTAAATTATAATAAAAATGTACAAAATTAGTGTAAGTACAAAACAATTTTGTATAAATTAAAAATTTTGTAAATAATGTTTTTCAGTGTTTTGCTTTAAAATTTTATTCGAAACTTGTTAACCTTTCCTTTACACAACACTTCCACTATGTGAACGTCCAAAACACACTTCGCTCTTCTCTTGATGAAGGCAATCTATTTACATTCTTTGACACCAAGAGGTTAAACATGCTAGTAAATATGTAAGTTTTCAACATTTGTGAACAGTCATTATTGTAAGCCTTTGTAAGTCGTAGGGAACAACATCGGGAACACCAGTCTGACAATTTTTTTTCTATTGGCGGAATTTTGGCAACCTCTATTTAATGATAACTGGAATGAGATTGCTGGATTTCAGCCAGCTTAAGAATTCGTCTATGGTCAATCTAATAAAATACTTTTATATTATCTAAAGACACATAACAGCTACGCCCCCGCTGCGGCATAAGAAAGGCGGATCAGATAACATTTGGCGTGCTTTTTAATACTTTTTAAAACTTCCATCGTTGCCCCATTCCTGTATATTATCGAAATCCTCTTTTGTAGAAACTGCCAATTATAAAAATAAAATATAAAATTGTAGGAATTCAAAACAGAGACAAGCAAAGAATGGAGAGATTAAAAGAAAAAACGAATCCAACATACTATAAGTTTATTTACGTCGCAGAAGACACTGTAGAGTTCACAACATTACACATTTTTACACAATTCAAATATTCAACAAGAACTAGGAATAATTCAATACAAGTATATCTACTGGCTAACAGTGGACCGGCCTCTCGGCGACACCATCGCGTGCGGAAACGGTATTAGTACGATACTATAGTATTCATCACTGAACATTGTCTTCATCGGACTGCGAGGACTTTAACCATGACTTTAATTAAATATAAAATTGTAATAATTTTAATAATTATTCAAATCAAATTTCAAAATTACTTTTCTAATAACGCTGACCGAGTCAGTAATACCTTAATTTAAACATGCCCGAAATAAACTTCTATGTTGTTTAGGGGGAAAATCGTTTAGTATAAAATGTGATCAGTAAATGCAATACGTGTAGTGTTGATCCAAGTACTGCGACCGGTCGCCGCACGCAATGTTCCCGCGAGCGGCCCCGAAGAACAACAACGACGCCTAGAGCTACCTTTAAAAATATCTGATATGTATCCAATACACTAACTCTATATAATATGATATGTTTACAGTTACACTTGTCACAGAAACATGATATGTATCGGTTGGAAGTCTTAGCGAAGTACATACGAGTGGGTAGGTGACCCAGTATCACAATAACGGTAAAACACTTGCAATACAATATGCACCTAAAAAGTACATTGTAAACATCTACGACATACCTACGCCACCTCCCCATATAAGGACATACAAATTCGCAAAAGCTAACGCCTCCCAATATCAATAAGTCAATACTGATTTTACAAAGAGATTCAAAACACCTCATAAATACATTTGTAACGTTAAAAGCGTTTAGTTTCAAAGTACACAGAATTACATGAGTAAAGTGAAAACAGTCGGGGAGCGGAGACACGCAGACCAAATGTTTACGGAACAACAACACACATTAGCCTACTATATTTAATTTAAAAGAAGTGGCATTTCGTCGCGTACGCTTCGGTCATGTGTAGCGACCATTCAGTGCAGTGATAACAATATCGCCACTTTTAAAGATTAATTTAAAATGTGTTACGGAATTACTGATAATAATTCCGCCTGACCGCGATATACGAGTAACGGGTCCCGTCACAAAATATCTGACAAAGTATATCTCTGCCATATCTATTTACTGTTTGAAAGATACGTTCAGATTACATGTAATAATAACACGACATTCTATATTTTCGCCTATAAGCTCCTCTGAACACTGGTACGATAACACTACGATAATATGTTCCAACTTCAAAACATAATATATTGAAATTTAATTTAATTACATTTTATTTGAATAAATCTGCTCAAGAAACAACAAATGTTAGTCACGTTTTTATTCAGTTTTTATACGGACGATGAATAGATTCTCAATATACAAGATAACGATATACGAGCAAAGCTCACACGCAAAGTCAACCACGTCCCCGATAAACTCTCATAAAATACACGTACCTATCCGACTGACACTAGGGCCTGCGACGTGCCGAAACCGCCACTCCAACATGAAGTAATTGTGCTTCAGCTTAAACCTTTCATTACTAATAAATAAACTATGAACAGCATCTCCTAAATAAGTAATATCGCTACTAAATTGTACTCGTTACGCAATTCATGACGCTCAGTTGATTTCGTTAAAAATAATAATCATTTGTTAAAGGCATAATGCCACGCTGCTCGTTGGAAAATTTGATTATGATAATATGTAATATATAGTAACATTTATTAACAGTAATTAATATTTTTCTCTTCTTGGATATTATGTACATATTAAATATTTCTTGTGCCTAATAAAGCATAAATTATTCAACCTGCATTGAATAAAACAATGAATATCAATCATAAAATAATGTGAATATTTTTCTTTAAATTATTATATTTACAATATCTGTATATTTTATATAATCAAAATAATTCGTAATTTGTAATTAATAAAAATAAATAAACTCTTTGTGTAAAATATTAGTGTTATTTCGTTTTCACGACATACTTAAGATTTCAAGCGTTGCAGCATTTCTTAGCGAGGTGACACCGACCCGCCGACCGCCGTCCGGTCGGTGCAGTGGCCAACAATCGGTCCGCGGCTAGAACTCCCGCCCGGACGAGTACCGACTACGGTGCACCCTCCTCGTCATTACAATAAGCACGAAACATTGTACGTGCGCTACATCTATATGTTAATTGACTTAAATAAGGAATCCTCTTCAGTATACAATAAATAATTCTATATAATTATTAGAATATTCTCTCTAACACCAAATATTAATTTCACATGTGGATATGTACGAGTTGCGCAGTCAATGCTACATAGGTCACATATATTAATAGTCGACTACAAAATAAATTCTCTTTAGTCCATTAACCAGTACACCCACTAGACTCCATCGCTCGCGCTCAGCTACAGGTCGCTAGGTGCAGGAGCGCTCGGTTCGCTCGTGTGGCTCTCGAAGCTCGTCCACCGCCCCATCGTCGCGAGTGCGTCGAGCGCACTCAGAACATCGATTAGACGCAAATTCTCTTTGTGTTCTATTAAAGTCCCTAGTCACGTGGCGCACTGAATATTATTTGTTTATTTACGGATGTATGAAAGGCGAATGCTCTTTGCTATATACAGATAGGACGATGAAAGCTTCGATATATTCATAAGCTACGGCTTACGTGTTAGTGCAGTGTATACGTGTCAGTCTACAAAACTGTACTTTAGGGAAAATTGAGTATCGACGCTTCGTAAGTGTATTGAGCATTATGTAACATACGATGTGTGAAATATATGTTGCCGATGGCGCAGTTCACCCGTAATGATGTCCTTGAACATAGCTGCGAACGTTCGAACCGGCGTCTACGTCGGGTGCAGTCCTACCGAAACACATCTACACGTTACACTCGCGCCGGCCGCCGCCCGTCGGCAGCGGGGCCTCCGGCGAGTGGATGTGATCTAATATAGATACATTTCATACTCGTCTCAGAAAGCCGTCTGCTTGCCGAACGGCTGCATCGGCGGGGGCGCGCCGCTGCCGCCGAACAGGGGCGTGGGGCCGTCGTTGGGGTCGTCCAGGTCGTCGTCGTCGGTCTCCAGCGCGGGGTTCACCCGGCCCGACTTCTCGTCGGGGCCCACCAGGGTCTGCGCGGCGCCGTACAGGCGGCCTGGCACGCCGCCGAGCACGGACATCTGCTCGCCCGCCTCCGAGGGCTCGTCCACGCGCCTGATGTCCTCGGGGATGTTCACGACGCAGTTGAAGTAATCCGACTCCGGGCTCAAGTACCCAGAATTAAACAGGAACCTGCGAAAAATACACCACTATTATATGCAATACAGACGTACGAGGTGGATGTAACAGACGTCCTTTGAGACACTGAAGATATCTAGGTACTCGAGTACTAGCAGCGATAACTACAGCGTTCTAAAAAATATATCGATACGATACATGTTACATTTGAAACATATCGATCCGCCCTACGTCTGGTGATTGTGACGTTTACGTAAGAGACACGAGACACAAGCGCTGCCAGGGTCTGTGCTACGCACCGATCACTCGTATATGAATAAATGTTGGAAGCAATCGTGGCACACAAATTACTTCGCTCCATATCGGCGCGAGCGGTCGGCGACCAATCGTCACGAGCCTCTCCATCGCATCGAGACCTTGCACGATCTCCTCGCATACATTTTATATATTAAAGGAAATTTGAAAGTAAACGACAATTTGTCATGTGCTAAATTGCAACGTTTAAATCGTTCGTTAACAGCGTTTTGAACTGTTAACGATTTAAACTTGCTTGGACAATAAAAGTCACAGAGACACAATATCATAAATAGATCAAAAATCACTTGTCGTTAATCATAATACACTCTTCTGCCTACCCCTTAGGGGATTACAGGCGTGATGTTACGTTAATTATAAATCGGGATGTCGGGATAAAAACCAAAAATATCAAAGAAAGTAAGATAACGAAGTGATGAATGACAAATATTGTTTTAATATGGCGTGTAACGTTATTGGGTTGCCACATAAATACTTTACTCGTCCGTACATTGTACAGAAAAATGACCGCATTTACAATATACAATGAAAATAAATATACTGAATAATAACCTCTACATTGATTAGACAAAGCCTGTACTCTGTAATATGTAGTAATTTCGAAATGCGTACATGGATGGATAACTTCAAATAGGGATTAACTGTAATCCTATTGTGACTGCTGCGATATGTAAACAATGTGGTGTAGGTCTTCAATATATCTGTATCTATATACCTGTATTTGGGGACAATCCACACACGGCTATCCGATTCCAAATTAGGCAATTTAATGTCTGTGTTATGGTAACGGGACAGCTGATAAACTTGCGATATATTACTTATATACTCGTAGATATTATATTACTTATATAGATATTATATTACTTATATAGATATTTTTATTACGACCAGACACAGACCAAACAGATGTATTCATCACACATATGTTTGTCCTGGGTGGGAAACGAACCCACGACCTCCGGTTTCGCAGTCAGGGTCTCTAATCACTCGACCACGAGGTCAGTGTTCAATGTAACGGAATGATTATATATGATGATGCCATATAGCATGATGTGGCTGTTATGGGCCGTGTAAAATCAGAGCAGTCGTGCCGCACGCCCGCGTCCCTCGGCCCGCGCTCGTTAGCCGCCGCCGGCCTCCGCTGCCGCATGCGCACCCTTCACCGAGCCTTCACGGAGTGAAACTATAGTGTCACACTAGCATCGTGTCCGACTGTTCCCAGAAGATAGTTGCCAACCATAGATTCAGGAACCTACTGACTTTACTTAGCGCTTTGCTTTTTTTTATACAATCGTAAATGATCTCTGCCTATCTCCACTGAAAGCAATTGCGAACGAGACCGAGACGAGACCAGTAAAGAAACGGTAAAGAAATTAATGATTTGAGAAAAAAAACGTACATGAAAAAATTATAATGTTCTATACTAGCTTTTGCCCGCAACTTCATCCCGCCCCCACCGCAAAAAATGTAATTATTTACGACATCACATTAGATACCTCGAAAATAACAGTATTTCTCCAATATATAATGGATGCTACAGGCGTGATGTTATGTTTTTTTTTTATATAATGGATGTTGTTATACATGTAAACCTTACTCTTGAATCACTCTGTCTATTAAAACAAAACCGCATCCAAATCCGCTGCGTAGTTTTAGAGATCTAAGCGTACATAGGGACAGACAGCGGAAAGCGACTTTGTTTCATACTGATAGTTATAGTGCTATAATTGTCAACACTTGATACATATACCATTCAAAAACCACTCTTATAACATAGTGGTGGTTTTACCACTTACCGAGACGAGTGGCGGTTCCTTTCATAATATACCGCTTAAATTAATAATACAAAGTCATCGCCATGAAAATATATGATAATAATACTATAGTACATTTGCAAGAGTATAGTTCATAACACGGTTACAGAACAAAAATACCCACACTAATGATATCGGTATAAAACAGAAGTAGCAAAGGTAATACATACATTATATAAATAGTCACGAACCGTTTATTACATCTATCTAAATATATATAACTCAAAGGTGACTGACTGACTGACTGACTGACATAGTGATCTGTCAACGCACAGCCGAAACCACAGGACAGATCGGGCTGAAATTTGGCATGCAGGTAGATGTTATGACGTAGGCATCCCCTAAGAAAGGATTTTGATCAATTCTACCCCCAAGGGGATAAAATAGGGGATGAAAGTTCTTAACGCGAGCGAAGCCG
>DWDX01000825.1:0-22539 GCA_018245675.1 Agara michaeli | reverse complement strand
ATACTGGCTGACGGAGGAGTCAAGAGTCTCCGAAACCGGCGTGTATGCATGAAGAGAATGATGAATGTAGACGAAGCTCGTCAGGTTTGCAAGGACAGAGATATTGGCACTCGGTGTTTTCTGCCTACCCCGTTAGGGACCTGGCGTGACGATATGTTGTTGTTGTTCATAACAGTTGACCGCTGAATAGTGATGATTAGGTATGCTAATCCACGTTCTCTCGAAACCCTACTCGCATTCGATAAAAGAACCAAAATTAATAGCTATAACTGTCTAATTTAGCCGTTATGCCTGAAAAAAATGTTTTCATTGATAGTTATCGCCTATATGATAATGATAATAACGCTCTGATAGCGATAACTTTCAACCAGAATATAAGTACAGTATTTGTCATAAGAGAGTAGGTACCATGACACCCACATAAAAAATCAAACAGCCAAATTCCAGAAATACAACTGCTAAGAAATAACCATACTTTTGTTTGTTCAGTGGAAAAAACATATTTGGAAACCTTCACGATTGACCAACAAGAGAACTGCTAAGTGTTTCAAATGAAAAACATTGATTTTCGGTCTTTTCAGTCATGGTTATGATAGTGTGTACCTAATATCGAATGACAGGATCCCAATATTATACTTAAGTAACAGGAATGTACCTAAATTATTCCTCCTACGACGCTTATAGCTGTAACACGATTGCAAACTGAAAGTGATCTGTAAAGTTAAGCGGTCATGGCGCAGTTGGCATTTGGGTGGATGACCGGTATGTAGTAGTTGGAAATCTTCCCGAGTCTTTCGATGTTTCAGAGAGCAAGCAGTCGGCGTTCATTATTACCTCGTTATTATAAGTACTTTGTTTAATGATAAAATCCGACACGTTAAATCGAACGGATCCAACTCTATATATGATTCTATTAATTAAAAATCGTTCAATAAAAAATGTGAACATCGGGTGGGTATCATATTTGGCGAAGATTGTTTATGTAACATGTGCGCGCAAAGTTACATCGGTCGTAACTCCGATCTCACAGGCCACAGCGACTCGTGTCCGACAAACTCGTTAAAAGTTGGCGAAACAACGGAAGCGCCTCACTCCGAGACACTTGCGACTCCCGACGTTAAGTAGAAAAGTATAACGCGACAATAACATGGAGCATTTTGTTGCCAGACAGAACTAACTTCTTGATATTTAAGCTGGTTGCGACAACCGAGTCCAAGAAACTTTGCGCTTTCAATTTTCCTAACTTGTAAAGTATTTGAACTTAAAATACAGAGATTTAGTATGCTTATAATAGAAAAAAAATGTTTTAAAATTTCTGTGAATTCGATAAAGCGCAGTCCACACTCACAGATAGTTTACGCAATGCATCTTACCATGTATTTTCTATACGAGCCCAGTGGCGTGAAACCGCTAGTTTTAAATATAAAATACTTTGAAAATGTATTCCCAAGGCTGACCCATAAACCGAGGCAGTTGTTTAGTCGGCTATTGTGCAATAGTCTATGTACATGTTTGTGCATTTTTGCAGTGGCGCGTGCAATGTGTGCATACTGTATAGCGGTTGTAATGCGGAGGCTTGTCTCGTAAATATTTCCCGCACGCAATTTACAGCATAGGGAATCCTCTTAACGGAATACTGGGGCAGTTAGTGAGGCCCGGATATTTATAATTTTCGCGACGCCCGCAATAAACAGCTATTGTTCTCAGTATACCCAGTAAATTATGTTTTTAAACTAAACTTAAAACTAAAGAAGTAGTTAAGTAGTTATATTGCCTGGTCAATTAAATCTTAGTCGAGTGTGTGTGTGTAGAGACCCTGACTACTAAACTGGAGGTCATGGGTTTGATACCCATCCAGGACAAGCATTAGTGTGATGAGTAAATTTGTTTGTTCCGTGTCTGTGTCTGGTCTAATAAATATATTATACTTAATATAAGTATCTTATAGTGTGTATAGCCATGGTGTACCAGCTGTATGGTCACCATAGTACAGACTTTGCCGAGTATTATTACACGTATACTTTCCGACCAAATTTTCTTAAATATATGATATAACAACAATCAGGTAGATGCCTACTAAACATGTATGTCGGATAGAAATATCTCTTTATCACGATCAAGGGTGGAGTTGAGCCGATTTCTCAGAAAGTTAGCAACCATTAATATGTATCACTGAAAAGTTTTTACAGCGAATAACCTTTAAATAAAATAAAACGTATGTTCCTTTGTTTTCCGGAGCAGGAACGTAGCCAATGATAAAAGAGGAAACAAAAACGTTTCGGCTAACCGCCAAGCGTTAATAAATTTTTGTAGTTCGTAGGCAGAGGGAAATCCCACGAATATCTTTCCGGCACAATCCGAAAATCGAAGACGCAAGTACTAATACCCAGCTGTATAGCATACAGAACTAAAATACCTAGTATTTTAGTTCCTAAACTTTTTTTTAAAACAAGGTAGGTACATATATGTTGCTACACAATCGTGTTACTATTAGACTAATATTAATTCGATACCGAGTAGACGATGATACTAATAGCTCTCAATAGGGTAGCATTGCATCCTTATCATTTCCAGATTAGAGTAGCAGGAGCAATCTATAATGGAACCGCCAGTGTCAATTAGTAGTTATTCACTAGTGTTAATAATTCATTCTGTAACTGGTTAAAAAAATCTTCTAACATTTAATAAGCTTTAACTAATGAACCGGAAGTGATATATCCATATCCGAGCCGCGTTAAGACCTTGAAACTGCCGAGCTATATTTTTCATCTCCTATAGTACCGCAGATAAGCTATTTCGAAAAGTCCACTCTGTATAATAGTCCTGAAAACTTAGAAAACTATTAAAAGCAAGAGGTCGTCATGTCTAAACGAACATCGCTTTATCTCTTTACTCGACCATTACGAAACTTTAATGAGACCTGTCAATTCTGTGCCTCCTCGACGCTAAAAGATCTTCTGATTAATGCGGAAAATCTTACTCATTTCCTAACTGGCAGTGATGGAAGATAAAATATTTTAAAGCTTTCGTAGGACAGCAACTTTGAAATAATGAACTCTTTGAATAAAGTTAAATCTTTACTTCGTATGCTAATCAACCAGACTACTTTCACTTCAAAAATACAATTAGAATGAATATCCTTGTCTTCAGTAAATTTATGCAAAGATCGAGTGACAGTAACATGTTGCTTGAACATTGAAGATTAATAAAAACCAAATTATTACCAAATATTTTATTTTCAACAAATTACTGTAATATGTCTAATCACAAGTCTACAAATTACATTTAATCAAAATACATACTAATTATATTACAAATTATAATATAAACTTTATTTAATAAACAGCAATATCCCGTAAAAAAAATTCAAAAGCAGAGTTGAATTTGTCAATGGTACAATTTATTATTTGTAAGGAGTTACTTTTAATAAAATTACTCCACGAGGCCACATAGGCCCAAATTCCTCTCACAAGGACGAAAACAGAATTTACATAGTAAACTACTACCGCTTCCCATACACGTCTGCAAAAAAGTGGCAATACAGTAACATTAGTAAGACAATTGTGAATGACTCACCTTAATACATACATAACCTGAATTTGGTCGCATAATTCAGAAGCAAAGTCATAGCAATAACACTGTAGGGTACAGATTCATATTAAATAACAATTAATGTGTACACATAAACAATATCCAATTACAATATCACACTAAAAATAGTGCTTTCCGTTCTCCAGCACAGTACAATTCAGCGTTTTTTGGTCAATTCATTTAAATTTAAAAAAAATGTATGATACTATGAAAAATCACTGCAACATGCAATACGAAATTTCACAAAATCATACTTCTATAGTTCTATACTCAATATAATACGCTATAAAATACGATTAAATAAATTATTCTAAAATAATTAACAACTTGCAACATTTGACACAACGTTTTAATGCACCTACTAAGGTCCGGTCAATGTCGGGTGCGTATAATACAATACTAGGATACATAAACATATAGTCAACCGTTTTCACATTGATTGTTTGTCTCACTGTCTTAAAATAATAAATCCAAAAATTAAAATAATGTCATAAGCATACAAACCAGGTACCTATATGAAACCTTATATCAAAAAGTCAGTCCATCATTTGACTCACACTATAATAACATATCATATACTATTACAATAATACCGAATACCTAGTACATCACACATCACAAACTTAAAAAAAATCAATAAACTAATACACTTTTCCTTATGAAGAATTTTTGGCAAGCTCGTGGATTGCATCACTCTTTAATTGCGGCAGACTGGCCACTCTGGCTAATGTGGCATCTAAATATTTGTTGTAGACCGCCTTGAATTTTGAATCATCCACGCTGACAACAATTTTCGCTAATTTCCTAATAATGGGCTCAATATGTTCAAAACTGTAGCCAGAATAATATGATAATGTCGGTGTCCACACTTCGGATAATGGTTTGCACGATAATAAGTAAAGAGAGAGGCAGATAGCGGCCGCAGCTAATTCTGAAGGCCTGTAGTGCGCCATCGAATACTCTATCAGGCTTAAATCAACAAAGTACTTTGCTAAGTGGTGGGTTTTAGATGTCCCATGAGCAGCCTTAACAAATCTGAAAAATTAAACAAAATATAATGAACCTTCAGAAACGATCACAGTTACAAAATGCCTGGAACAGAGAATTAAGAGATGCCATGTATTAAATCCTACTGAACTACACGAATATTGTTAAAAGTATCATTACAATGAGGAGTTTACAGAGTCAGAGACATAGTGTAAAACAAAGTCGCTTTCTCTGTCCCTACTTATGCTTAGATCTTTTAAAATTACGCAACGGATTTTGATGCGGTTTTTTTTAATGGATAGTGATTCGAGAGGAAGGTTTATATGTATAACAATATATGCGCGGGAGACGAAGTCGCGGAAAAGCTAGTTTATGATATGTGATGCCATCTATGGAGAAATATGAGTATGTGTATTCACGTTATATATGTTTGCTATTCTACTAGTGATCATACGTAATGTAAATATGTTTTTATTTACAACTTGCTTATTGTATTATGAACTATTGAGGCTTCTGTGACGCGTTTGCGGGAATAAGCGATTTCCCCGCCATGAAAAATATCTTCATATTCACCACTGACGATTAGTAACCACATCAATAAATTAAATCATAATAGATCTATTTGTTTTCGCAAGACAAGAGAACATACAATAAAAACAAAATCAGAAAACATAGTTATCAGAGTTTATATTATGTGTGTAACACATAATTTTCGTTGATATGATATGATTTTGTAACTACTTTTTGATTGTATTTCATATACCAATGTTTTCATTTTTATTTGCTTACTTGTTCGTGCTTTATTATTACTATTGATTACCACTAACCAAAGAGCATATTAGCCAATATTGAGAAATTTGTATGTTTTAATTAAATTTAGCACTTTTAACGGATATTAATCTTAAAGGCTCTGAGAACTAACTTGTTTCAAAGAAAGTTCTGGATAAATACTTTAAATATGTAAAAAAAAAGATTACCTTCTCAGGAAACTTAGGGGGATTGGTCGAGCGAGACAGAAGCCAAGCTTGGACATGATTTCTTTCTCGCACTGGAACACTTCAGTTTTGGTATATGCATGGTCTGTGACATATACAAAGTCAGAAACGTCAGGTGCATAAATTTCTTCATATTTGCTAGCAATGAACAAAGCTGTTACACCAATCAACTGCAATCTATTCCTTTGGACATTTGGGACCGCCTGAAATCATTGACATTTTAAATTCCTCTCTCTAACGAACACTTATAATTATGAAATTACATTAAAGGTAAACCAAAATTTGCAGATTTTGTTTTGATTGAAAAACATGCAAATTACCTGTAAATAACGATCAATAATCCCAACTGTTAGATGGAATGTCTCCAAAACCAGTGAGAACTGGTGCTGAACCTCTACCAACCAATCAATCAAAGTAGCCCTCATCTTTCCTGTGATCACACTCTGAAACGATCCAACAATTTATTATAGATATTACATCAGGTAGTTCCTGGTGTATAATTTCATTGCTATCTAGCATTTAATCTTATGACAAATTAGGCACAGTTGTATAAACAAGATATATATATATAGTATAAACCAGATAGCTATTATACTACACATTAAATGTCCAAATACATCCTTATATACTAGTAATTATAAACTCTGACATCGAAAAAATATTGAAGCTTGTCAAAATGGTCGAATGGTTAGAGACCCTGATTGCATGGCCGGAGATTGTGAGTTCGATTCATCGTCATCATTACTGGAAACCCACACATCTGACTTCTCTCTAATGTATGATGTATGAAATGTACCAAACTACACTTTAGCACCACAGCAATCAGTTTTAGCTCAACCACATCATCATGATTGACAATGTCTGACCAATAGGTAAATTTAGAATAAGTAATCAATATATAATACCTGTTTCTTCAAATGATCTACTTCAATGGGATACTTTTCCTCCAACTCAGTTAGATAATTATAAATGTCCTTAATATATATTGACATCAATAGTGGGCTGTTTTTATCACTAGCATCAATATCTTCAATATCATCAGGCAGTGACGGTAACAATGGCTGTGGCAGTTGTGTGGATTGAGAATTTTTACGAACTTGTGCATTTTCCGTATTCCTCACAGTATCAAGTTTGTCAGAATTATCAGAGACCTTCAACTTTCGCAATGACACGGTAGACTCCTTTAGAATGGGTTTTAACAAATTCTTGGTTTCTTTAGTGTTCTCCTTTAATGTTGTTAATTTGGATGATTTTTTAATATCAACATGGCATTTTCGGGCTTGCAATAAGGCGTTTACAGTTTCCTTTAGGTCATTCTTTTTGCTACCTGCTTCTTTTGTTGCGGCCTGAAAATCAGAATATCCAATCAATGTAGTGTTTTTTGAATACCAAACATTTTTATAACAGTTACTTGACTTATAGGCTTAGCAAATTTGTTCAAATTTCTCTGATCAAGATTCAATAAAAAAAATTGTTCAATGATAAAGGAGATTCAGAGCTTTAGATGAACATCTGTGTATATGAAAAATCAAAAAAAAATATCTGTTGCAAATATGCTAATCTCTTTGTAGTCGTACATTCTTGGCAGAGTGATTATGGCATCGGGATGACATTGAGACCTCATTATACACTGCTGCACTTGGTGTGTTTCCACAGGCTTCTGTTGTTTACGTTGCGACAGCTCTGAACAATGCTGATATGTGCCATTAAACATTAGGCAGTACTATACACGGGTATGGTGCATGAGACAGTAAGTTCATATATCAGTATTATTGAGCAATACGAATGAGCATCAGAATCATCATCAGCCTGTCTCCAATATTGAAGGTAACTTTCTCCCAAAACTGTTCACAGTTCACATTCATACATGTCAATTATATTAATAATTACAATGAAATGCAGGAATATGTACTTATAAAAGTGTGCACACACAGCCATGTAGTATGGACCAAAGAATAACCTGCTATATGGATATGAGCATATCAAATTTTAATAAAATTGTCATCGTATATTAAAATACATACTCTAGTATTGACAACCGCTCTCACGGCCAAAACTCCAGTACTTTCTTCTCGCCGAAGAGGTGGCCTTGGCAATGGCTGTGTAACATTCTTAGCCGCCAAACCAGTGTCGATTTTTGACTGAACATGACTGTAATTGCTGGAAACAAAGTGTTGGAAAAATTAGATGTAGATAAATTTCCGTGTGTACTAAAGATCTGTTCAGTGGACAAGAAGAAGACAGAAAGGTTTTCCTGTTCACACAATTCCATAAGGCCAATAAATGTTATTTCATTGATAATTGAGCTGCTTTGAGTATTGAAAATAAATGACACCATTTTACTAATGTACCTTGCTATTAATGCCTTATTTTGTTTTATAGATTCGCGAAATTGGCTGAAAAATGTTAACAATACATATTTAAAGCACCTAGAAACGTAGCCAAATGTCATAAAATCCACCGGTATCAATATTTCGAAAAGAAATATTCTTAAAATGAAAATTTGAAAATGTTCTATTGCCATAAAGACGTACGTAGAATATATTAATCGCAAAAAACGAAAAAAATAAATAAAAAAACGAACCGTATAACACCAATATAACGGTAAATTTCATAATTTTTATGAGAGGGTATAACAATTATTAATTACCTCTTGATTACTCCCCGAGATGCTATAGCCTTTTTTTCTAATTCTGCAGCGGCAACAGCAACTTTACCTACGTTGACATCACGCTGGACCTGCACATTGGTGTTCAATTCGCCCAGAGCACCCCGAACCGTCAACCCTTGACGCTTTGACGGAAGCAGCAAGTTAATTTTTCCTTTAGTCACGTAAACATTCTCCTGATCCTGTATTTGGACCTATTACAATGAAGAAACCCAACATAAATGTATGATTTTAAAACAAATTTATAACACCCTTTAAAATAAAGAGATCCGTCTATAAAGTAAATTTCATACCGTCCGAATTCTCCTCGCTTGTACCTCCATTTTCTTACCAGCGTTTCTTACTACGTTTTGATAATTAACAAACCAGCAGATGTAAATCCACTGGTGTCAAACTATCTCAAATAACTGCTGTTGTAGAATTTTTTAAACTACAATCTAATGCTCTTTTGTACAGTACATCTGCGTTATGACCGATACTTTGTGAATCTGAACATGAACTCAAAAACTCAAAAATAACGAACGTATCATCTACAAGCAAACCGACTTTGACACGCTTCCTATGATTGGCTGATTATGATTTAACGGAAGTCGCAGAGATGCTTTAAAGTTTTATTTTGTATATTAGTTATTCCAACACTTACTAAGATAATGTTATAATAATTTATTTAATTTATAAAATATTTTAAATATAGAAAAACGTCTCGTAAATTAATGTTGAAAACAAATATTTGAACCAATAGTTCATGTACGTCATTTGACTATCGTATCCGAACAGCTGTAGAGAAAATAGACAAGATAAAAAGGTATAGTTGAAAAGGATGCTTAAAATAGAAGACTAATATAACATAATATTTGTTGTTTTAGTATTAATCTAACTTACACATTTTATGCATTATAATAATGGTAATACAACAATGAACCGTTATAATAAATAGATTTATTTATATGCTAATGATCAAAAATTATCTAACAAAATCATGAGGAAAATTGAAAAATGTCCACATTTAGTGATAAAGGGAAGTGATCCTACATTCGCTTTGTTTCACCATAATAGTCTAGAAATTTAGATTATAAGTGATAATTGTCGAATTCCATTAGATCCTTTCATGGGTGGAGACATTATTTTCATAACTATTATGTTCAATGTTAAGACTCGTCCGCACGAGCGCTTAAGAACCGTGGCGTTAAACGTCGATGTCAGCGCTTTAAAAACGCGACGCGTTAGTCAAAACATTGTGAACTTCCGCAGCCCTGCGGCATAATCTGAGACACCACGTTAAAAAACGGTAGCGGATTAATAGCACTATCGTGTGTGTGAATACTCAGGTATTCATTTGTTTTTTGCCAACGCTTTTTTAACGCCTATTGAAAAAGCGTTCGTGCCTACGAGCTCTTATCTACATATAATAGTGTAACTGCGTAACATAAACTGTATATGTAATGCTTAATGTATATTTTTATTTAATGGTTAATGTATGTTGTTGCAGTCTAGACCTAAAGACATATCAAAAAAAATACTATTCAAATAGAATCTATTAATTTATTGTCAGAAAACCCATTTTGTACCATAAAATATATAATCTGTACTACACTATTATTATCTATGCTAGGACGCCAGTCGCAATCGCAATCGATATATTGATTATTTCCAGCCAGAACTTTGAGTAAGAGTAACGAGTTAGAGCTAATAAATATTTTACGTTGGCGGTCGTATTTTGCTTAACAATTGTATTTTAATTGATTGTGTTCATAAGCATTTATAGGTGCAGTCCAAGTCATTTAAGACTTGCGTGCAAAATCTATAAGATCACGAATTCTGTACGACGTTAGTATAAAGATATAGTATATTATGTTATAATATACATATTTAGGACCTTATATTAATATTTCTGTAGTGTTTGTCAGAATGATACACAAGGGCCCTCCTCCGATGGTGATGTGCGGTCCGTCGGGATCCGGTAAAAGTACGCTTCTGAAAAAATTGATTAAAGATTATCCGGATAGTTTTGGATTTAGCGTATCTCACACTACGAGGGCGCCACGTCCAGGCGAAACGCACGGTGTTCACTATTACTTTACAAATAAAGAAGAAATGGAGGCGGCTGTTGAACGGGGAGAGTTCATTGAAACAGCGATGTTCAGTGGAAACATGTATGGAACTAGGTAAGAAAGTAAACGAGCCAGACCATGTGCGCGATGTTTTCTAATTTCTGGCAAACGGCCAAGTGGCATGCTTTAGTTTGTACAGTCATTGTTTACAAATTAATGAGATTTCTGAGCTACATCATTTGGTAGCAGCATTTGAATGGGTAATTTACAGTGGAGACACTATTAACCAGTGCTCAGTTGAACAGATTTGCGATTATGCGGATTGTCAACTGCAGTTAAATGTTCAAAGTAAACTTTTTGGCTCTGAACACATTCGGTATGAACATATGCTAGTAGCCACAGTGTCACAACACCATGACTACTAGCATGGATTAGTGTCATTGAAACATTAAAGCGACTAAAAGGAAAACATATGTAGATTGTTGTCTGTTGATTAAGATAAGATTGAGCAGAAATCATTCTGTAATGTTTTAAATGAACAATTTTAAAGGAGTGCTGTTACACGAGTTGATTGAAGTGTACAAAATTATTGTGCCATTTCTGTACTCAAGTCAATGAAAATGATGTTAAATTCCAGCAAAAAATCTGTTGAAGAAGTTCGTAGCACTGGCAAGATTTGCATACTGGATATTGAAATTGAAGGTATGAAGCAAATGAAGGCCACAGCCTTGGAACCTTTGCTGGTGTTTATTATGCCACCTTCTCTTGAAGAGTTGGAGAGACGACTTCGTGCACGTAACACAGAAGATGAAGAGTCCATAAAAAAAAGATTGGAGATTGCTCGCAAAGAAATTGAATTTGGTAATATATTATTTTTCAATTCTATGTAAAAAGCAGTTTTACTATATATACGTGTAATACATATCTAAAAAGTTGAAATAACATAGTTTTAAGGTTTTATTTATGATAACTGGTGAAATGTGGGCGTGTACTACACTCCTCTGCCTACCCCTTAGGGGATTACAGGCGTGATGTTACATTACTTACATACAGATTATATTAACTTTATTCTCCTGTTTATTATCTCCTATATAATTTCAGGTCAAGAACCCCATAACTTCCATGTGGTAATTGTTAATGACAACCTTCAAAAGGCATATAACAAATTGATTTACTTCATTGCCAAGAATGTGAAAAATGATGAAGAGGGTAAATATGGAACAGATATTTTAAATAAAAATTTCCTAATAAAAAGTACATAAATGTATAGTTTTACTATATTTTAGATGTTACCATGCCATTTCTATTTTCTTACCAAATATCAGCAATGTGCAAATGGGTTAGCTCATGTTAAAAAGATTTCTTTTGCACTATGTTATAGTCATTTCCAGGGCCATTTGGAAATGTATTTTGAATGGAATATTGTATCTTCATCAAAAAGCAGACAAGAGACTAAGGGAAAATAGTTTAGAAATACCTTTTTGCATTAATGCAGGATTATTGATTCCTCTTGATATGAGTTAATGAATTACTGACAGTACCGGCCAAGAACTATCAGGAAAGTCAGCAAACCGTGAAATTGAACCACCCAATAAGCAAACGCGAACCTTTCACGCTCTTTATGTCTGTACACGATAAACTAACATACTTAATACGCTTGTGTACAGCAGACTCGAAACATCTTATAAGAGTGTGAAGACCGTAAAACATATCATGTAAATGTCAACATACATTGTGAGCCTGAACTATAAAGTAGTAGCCGTTTGTGACTTTAAATATATCTTAGGAATTTACAGATTGCAACTTGACTTGATTCGATTCTAATTAGAACGTTAATTGGATGAAATTTTAATGATTTTCAAATTATGAAGTGGTTTCAGAAAATGTATCCAATACTTATATGTATTTTATGTGACTAATATTTACTAACAATATTGTTTCAGAAGTGGTAACATTCTATTATCCTTGTCACATCCCGTCGCTGGACTCCCGTCCAGGGCATTCCAAACACTGAAACGGTTTCCCTTAAACAATACTTTTCTTTTTGCCACCTAGTAGTTTGTAAACATTTTTATTGCCCAAGTGTATATTAATCAGCTTTATTTTTTTTAACATCATACTATTAAACACAGATATCTTCCCTAAACAATACCATCACACCTCTGCTGCATTGGTATGGGGTTCCTCGAGGATAACAGAATTAGAAGCTGGTGGCTTTATAAATGGTCTAATACATTTGTTCGTTTTTCATTAATTGTGTCCAAAGCACAATTATTCCAGGACACCTAGTTATCTATCTATCTAGCTAGGACACCAGGCCAGGTCTATTGTTTTTATGGGGTTACTAATGATATTAATAATAATATTATTAAGTGATACAGCTGGTGACTATTAAGAGTATTATTTGATGGAATCTACCCGTATTTTAGAAAAGAAAATAATAAAGGAAAAATTACATTGTGGGCTATAAGAATGTTTGTAATCACTTATTTTCGTTGCCATGGATTATTATTTTAAATTTATTAACTCTATAATACATCAAATGTGTTTATAAGTAATTAATTGTAACCACTAAACCTTACCGCACTGACGCATTCGACCACGATATTCTTGTGCCGAGGTGGCAGGACAAATGCTGTGCGCCGCTGAATTATTAACAAGTTGAAAAAACATGTGTGCATCTGCGTCAGTGTACGAAGGCGTTAATATAACGTAGATTTGATTATATTATTTCTAGATATTATTTCTTAATTTATGAATCGTAACAAGCCCCAACTTTAATCATTAATATATTATATTCATATTATGAATTTTAAAAATTTTGTCGCTAAGCTTATTAGATGTGCTTTCGATTTGATAATCGTGGATCATATTGCATATAGCTATATTCAATATTAACTAAGCAATTTATCCGATCATTACGCTCTGTGCAGTAGGAATTGACGCTAAACATTAGCGTGAGAACATTGACGTTGAAGTTTTAGCGTTAAAAGTTTTCCCACAGCTAATGCGTTACGTAAACAATCCTCATTCAAACAGTGGAACGTGGATAATACAAATAATGTTGTCTACATCGGCAGTCGTTTTATGAATCACGCTATTTTACCGCCAATTTCTATTAACCTTCCAGCTTTCTGACGTACAATAGATAACCATCCGCTTTCCAGTGATCTTCCGTAGACAAGCGTACCTCAACGTCATAGATACTTAAAACTAGAACAGTGGAGTGTAGTACCAACAATAGACTTTTCCGATAACTATATCCTAGAGCGATTTAAGACCAGGAACAGGCAAATTTCAATTATTAACAGAAAGATTTCTCTATTAATTGTACTTAATAGATAAATCGGTGACGCACTAACGAAAAATAATATGAAGGTATCTATCTAGTCCTATGTGAGCTCATACACATACACACCATTCAGCCATTTATTGTCCAAACACATCTTCAACGTTTGCATGAAATGTTAGTTGATTAATGTGCTTCAAGCTTCATATATATTATATTATTATGTAGTGATATTTTAATAATATTTGTTGTTGTGGTTAATAATATGAAAAAATACAAAAATATGTTTCAGTAGTAGTAGTAGTTGTTACGTAGTATACTCACACCGGGAAACATCAGCAGACCTTCCGTCAGCAGATGGGTGCTAGACGCGAAGTCCTTGCAAGCCACACTCAATTAATTCATTGAGTGTGATAATTCAAAAATACAATCGGAAGTGCGAGGTGTGAGTTATTTATATTCCTGTTTCTAATAATAAGTTAGGTAACGAGATAACTGTATAATCATAGAAATTATATAATATTTACATACATATATTTCATTAGCTAATCAACATTCCATTTCAGAATCGTATGTTAACATTCAAAATCTCAATCAATGTTTATCGAATATTTTCAATCTACCTCGGACATTAACGTAATCAGATAATGTAATATTTAAATTTTATACTTCATGTCATTTGTCATACCGTAAAACAATTCTAGTAAGTACATCTAGAATCTATTGATGTGTTCTGGATGGAAGCATTTTATTAACAGTATTCTGATATGTAGATTTCAATGTGCTTAATTAATGATATAATAATTATGTTAACAAAATTACAAAACATCCTACATGGAAAAATTTAATTGTCATAAATTGTACGTATTTTCCTAATAAATAACGATGAACTGAAACGAATGTTACAGGGATTGTGTTACAAAAAGTCACTGCCAACTCTAAATTAGTACATTCATATGACCAAATTGATATCGGTTTTAACATGATAATATAATAATGGTAAGGAAAAACATAAACGTGTAGAATATTCTACTTTATGATTTCCGATATTTTGCGGTATCGCCGAACTATCTCATTTTGTAATTTTACTTCATTTATTAATGTTTGTGATTTAAGCAACCCAATTAACATGAAGTACTATTAAGTTATAAGAGAAGGATTACCATAAATCATTAATATCATTGATATGACATTGGGTTTCTAATTTGCATTGTAATGTTGGCTCCATAAAGTGCAATTAGTGAACCTTCTTAATGCACATCTATGCAAAATATTACACATTGGTATCAATATTACATGGTTTTGTAAATTCAGATCAGCAGTATTAAGTTTTGTACTGCAGTCAACTATGTCATCTAAAACCCATAAAATTTATATTGAACTATGAAGCATTGACTTCGTAATGAAAACACTAGTATTGTTTATTTGGAATGTGCTATTCCTAATTGTTATTTCGAATACATTACTATCGGGAGTGTAGAACAATAAATAGTGTGAAAAATATTGAATTGCATTTTAAGCATGCAAAAGTACAACACATTAATGTTACAAATTATCATATTATACATGTCAAAGCTCTAAATTGTACAAATAAAATAAATATCAGTGCCAAAGTAAGATCTAAGTTTGAACAATTTAATGACACTCCTTATTTACAAACGCTCAGATGCCAAGCTGGAGCTATCACACTTTGAAGTATGAAATGAAAAAACAACGTACATTTTAACAATATTGTGTTAAAAATAGCTCTTTAGCTATTACATATTTTTATCCTGAGTTTTAAAATTAGGGCAATTATATTTTAAGATATTTCAGAATTCTCAGTGTGAAATACACAATAGCGTTCTTGCTCAGCACAACCATACTGTTGGTTTTTATATTATATATGTACTCCATGGTGGTTTATTAGTACCGAGGGCCACCTTCACAAGAAACATTAAATTATATAGGTATGTTTTTCTTTTTTTTGTTGCATATATAAGAAGCATAATAAACAACCATTTAATATTTATGTTAAACCTATGATTTTGTTTTTATATTAAATAATTTTATATGTCACTGTAATGAAGCTGTTATATTTTATTTTTGTTTATAATTTTTGTTATACTTTGTGGGCTGAAGGAATTTGGAATAACATTATATTTAATATTTTAGGCAATTGTCAAAGCGTCTTAATAATTGCAGTGCAATAATTTAGCTGAATTTATTGATTTAATATTGAAATTCTCTAATAACATTCGAGGTTTCAAACAAATATTTTTAGACATGTTGCTCAATAAAGTAAACGAAATTTATACGTCAGTTACCAAAATGAAAGCCATTACTTATTTACGAAGGTTAACTGAAGGTACTGAGAACAATTTGTATAACCTTTCACTTAGCTATTCACTGGTCTGTTGATCTAGTGGTCACTGATACTTATGGCTATGCTAGGGACTGTGGGTTTGATTTCCATCGAAGATATTTGTGTGATGAGCACAAGTATTTGTTCTATTTGGAATCTATATATTAAATTTGAATGGTTACCCTATGATACTAGCTACTATTACCTAGTATCTAGTTTGAGCTAATATTGTAAAGACTGTCCTAAGATATTAATACTGGCACCAAGTAAAGAAAAGGGCGTATTTAAAGAAATTGGGAAAAAATAACTGCTACTTCTTCACGTTACACGTTAAATATTGCTGTTACAGGCGAGAATCTTGGTTCCATGTGCAAAAACTGGAAGACTAATGAATCATGATAATGATAAAGTACAGTTCATGATAAATTTATGGAAAAATTATTCATTTTACTGACTGATATTATTTAATCAATTGCCTGAATATATTCATCTTCTAAAAATACTCATAAATGCTTAAACCATTCCATATAATATGAGTAAGCTTTGCTATACTAATATGTGTTAAAATATTATAATCCTTTATTCTATACCTAGTGACTTACAATGTTATAATCATAGAATGCACGTCAAGTAGAATCACCAAACGAAGAATATGGAAACCTAAAATTATATGGGTTTACATTTAACATCATATTATATTTATGAACTTAAAAATCCTATACGCCAGTCTTGCAGTTAAAGAATTACAGTTTTAATGATTCACTTTATACTGTATCAAATCAAAAGTTACGCACTTTTAATAAATGTGTTACCCCAATCCTTCACATCTTTTCGGTCTATCAATTTACCTGATGTAAAGGAGGTAATATCTTTTAGTAAAAATATAACTGTAGCTACTTTATTGTATTGTGTGAAATAAATGTGTTAGACAACATGTTGTTTTATTTTATGAAAGTTCCTATTCCTGTATTTTATTTAGTTTTATATTATTTTTAGTTCAGATCTAATTTCTTTGAAACAATTTTGTGAATCGAATGTAGTGGGATATTAAAATCTAAATATATTATTATGGTACAGGTAATTTGTAATTTAATTATTTATTGTACACAATACAAAGAAATACAATATAGAGTCATAAGCTAATTTACAAAGGCGAGCTTATCCCTGTAAGAGATCTCTTCCAGCTTCTGTGTGAAGGAAAATATATGTATAAACTAAGGAGGGGTCAGATGTGTACGTATAACAGAAGGTACCTCTTTATAGAAAGCAAAAAGTACTAAGAACGGACAATATAGTTGAGAACTGCAAAAATTTTTTCGATTACAGCACAACTCTGTGAAATAATAAAAGCAGAATGATAATGAGAATCTGTCGTACAAGTTACTACTTTGTACGACAGATTCTCACCCATAAGGTTTAAAAGGTTTGCTAACTGACCTAGATCTATAAACAGCGCCGCAAGGAATATTTTTATGCATTTGGTCTGCAGTGGTCGTTTAGCCAGTCTGAGGCGAAAGCGTATCATATAACATGATCGACATGGTGGTACGGTAAACGTAAAAAGCTCATTAAAATGTTTGTTATATAGAATGACATTAGCAATTTTATGTGTAATTAATGGGCTACAAGGAATATCAAGTATTTTTATTAAAACGCTTTATTAATAGACATTTTTTAAAATAATCATAAATCACCATTACATGATCCCAAGAAGCATGATGTCAATAATGAATACAATGAAATATATGATACGTAAATTACAAACAATTTTAAGCACAATGTTTGTCTTAATTAATAGTATAAGGTAAAACAAGGTATATATTATGTATGTGTTCAAAGTACAATACTACTATCCTTGTCCCATCTGTCCCGATGCGAGTGTGGTGGAGTATTTTCGCAGTCGCCATTCACAGCTGAAGCTTTTGAAATATTCTTCAATGATATACTGCTTCCTTTTGGATGATGTTTAGATTGTTTTGATAAAGATTTCAATCTAGGAATGTGAGACATACGCTTCGAGATCTTGTTAGGAACATCTTGCTGATTGGGATCATATAATGTGTTGGCTGATTTTGATCTATTATGCCCCGCATCCTTATTTTTCATACAAGACAGTGGTGTCCTGGAGCCACTATTTGTAATAGACTTGGATTTTTTTGGTGTTTCATTTAGTGAATTGCTTTCATCTTCATAAATAAGTAATCCATCATCATTATTATCCAGTGCATTGCTAATTTGACGCAATTCTACATTTGTATTTTGCAATACTTTAATCAGTTTATCATCAGACATTTCTTCAACGTTTTCTGGAATAGTGTCATCATCTTTTTTTTCTACGATAATCGGTGTTCTCTCAATTCCTATAGAAGGAGATCTAGGATCATCATTCAACATTTTGAATAAAGGTACATTTTTTATATCAAATGTTGATTTTTCAGTACCTTTATTTTCAACATTATCATCAATTGTCTCACAATCATATTCTACATAGTCAAAGTCTGTTTCAAGTAACTTTGTGGGTTTGTTTACACATCCATTCAACATATTGTTTTCAATTGTTTCATTGGAAGCAGTAGAAGATCCTAAAGGTTCCTCAGAGTCTTTAAATGTATCATCAAGAGTCAATTCAAAAAATCCTTGGCATAGATTTCTGGGAACAACAGCTTCATGACATAAATTGTTGGCATCAATAGCTGTTTCACAGTTGTCTGTGCTATCACTCTGTAAAATTGGACTAGCACAGTTAGTTTCTGTTTGAAGCCGCAATAACTTTTTGTCATCCTCAACATTTGATGTAAGTATAATTGGGGTCCGATCAAAATCTTGTGTGGGGGATCTTGGATCGTACGACTGTAAATGATTCTTAATAACAGCAGACAAAATGGGATTGTTATGAATAAGCTTTTCTTTCACTTCTCCACTCTCAAAAGTCTTTCGTAGGTCCATATTTTTTGTTATGTTGTGTTTTGCCCCAGCCTTACCCTGGAATGTTTTAATAATAATTATAGTAAATATCATGCCTAAAAATCGAATGAATATGTTTGGTGTCTATATCGCCTTGATTTAAAATTAGACATAGCTGCCTGTTCACAGTAAGTATCATGGGAATGTTGTATATAGGCAATTTATATTAAACTGAAGAAACCTAAGACAAAGTTGGGAAACTTTTCATTAACGCGGGAATAAGACGATTTGTTCTTTTTTAAAATAGTTGTTCGTCTAATTAGGACAAAAAACATACTGAAACAAATATATACCTGCAATGGGGTTCTCGTAATTTCAGGCGTCGGTGATCTTGGATCAGGATTGTCGCCGACATCAAATTCATTTTTTTGTGTCTGAGCAGCTATCTCGTCAGTTTTACTTGTAGTGCTTCCCATTGTACTTTTATACTAATACTACGTTTCTAAATAAATCTGTTTAGCAGCTATAAAATGATCATTATTTACTAAATTACGAACTAAAAATACATGTCTTTACCACCCGAAATATTTTTTCACAAACCGCTAGTAAAGGCTGCCCAAAACATTTAACGGCTATATATGTCAAACGTTGTTTCTAAATTTAAATCGTGGTGAAATTTTTTTGACGCCTAAGAATTCAAGTGACGATAATAATTGTATTCATCCACGACAATATTTACTAAACGTAACATAGCAATATTTACTAACATTGTAAAATATCAAAATTTAATTGTATGTTTTAATGAAAGGTAATATATTCTAATTTTGGAAGTATGTTAATTTTACTTAATATGATGAGTAATTATCGAAAATAATATTTTAATACGTGATTGGTATCTGTTATTAATGTTAATTTTTTCGAAGAAAATGATTTAATATTTAAATGTTTTTTTATTTATTTATGCATAGTTTTAATAGAGCTTGAAAATAATTTTAATGTTATGTTTGGCAGTAACAAATGTTTGTAACTTACAAGTACTCTAGTAAAACTGGGTGGCACGCCTTGAAAATAAGCAAAGGTCACAGAGTTTTCGTTACAGTTACTATGCAGTTTCCTTTTTTTAACCTTTTTAAGGAAAGATGTTTTGTTATGTTGGGAAAGAACTACTAGGTAAGACAATTCTAAACTATATTTTATTACTATATTAGGATAACAATTACGAATATTAATTTCTTATCAGTCTTACTAGATAAATCAGATGTAAAGGTTAATCAATACAAAAACTATATTTGGTAAATTAGTTTTCTTTTTTGGTACAAGTATGTAAAATAAAAAAGCAGTCCATGCACAATGGCGGACTATCGGGACAATCCTTACATTCCATCGTAGTTTGTACTCTTTTTTTATTTTTATAGCAATTTCTGCAATCTTTTCTAGCGACTGCTTGCACTTTTCTTCCTGGTCCAGTTTTTATTGTCCGTTCCGTCGTTTTGATTATTTTTGTCAACTTATGACTTTGTTCCTTTTGATTTCCCGATGAAGATTCAGGTATTTGTACATTTTCAGGTAAAAGATGTTCAATGATTTTTTCTCGAAAGTCGTATAATGATAGCTTAGATTTTCCAGAAAACTTGTTATATAATAAACGAGAATTTACCAGACTCATCATCATTGTATGTATAAAAATTTTTAAGTACCACCGTAAAGTTTTTCTTTCGCATGGGTAATATGAAATAATTTTTTGATCGTGAAGATCAACCCCTGACGTATTCTCGTTATAACGTAGTATAGCCAATGGTTTCATTGTTGTAATACCACGTTTACTAGTAACTTCTTGCATCTCGTCAGGGAACTCTGTCGATATATAATGGATTTCCCTTTTATCTTTCCATTTACCAATATGGACCCTATTTCTATACCGCGAGATATTCTCGCCTTTCTTTAATTTTTTCGCAGTTATAACGCGTGGATTATCCTTACGATTTTTATTCAGAGTGCCGGTACAATAAGTTAGTCGTCTCACCAGTTTATTTGCTAAATTATATGAATTATAAAAATGATCCATATAGATGGAATGGCCAACGTCCAATTTATTTTCCAATAATTTTTCGACAATTGTATCGGTGTGGCCCTTTCCTGCTGTTTCATCTACTGTGCTGGCATAAACATGGAAGTTTAAGATCAAGCCATCTGGTTCTGTCAGCACGTATAATTTGATGCCAAACTTGTGGCGTTTTCCTTTTATATACTGTCTAAAAAATAGTCGGCCACGCCATAAAATCATGGACTCGTCTAACGATAGGTTCTTGCCTGGATAATATATATTATTCATTGTATTATTGAAGTTGTCGACAATTTTTTGACATTTATTTAGACGCCTAGCAATGACGTCTTTTTCTTCAGGGAGTGTAAAATTTAAACAGCGTAAAATAATAAAAAATCTGTTTCGTGACATGTATTTCGGAAAGCATGATTTATATAACCAGTGAACCTTCCAATAATCTGTCAATCGATTCATTTTTGCAGTGCCCGTATGTAACAGCAGGCCCAAAAATGTTTTGAGCTCTTCAATAGTCAACTCTTTCCATCTTGAAATACGTGCATGACGATGTTCACTAGAGCTTTTCATACGTGTGGCGTATTTGTTTGTGCACTCCACGATCATTTTCAAATAATCGTCATGAAAAAAGAGAAAAAAATAATCTATTGGTTGTGAAGGCGGTTCTACATGCAGCTCTGACTTCCGAATGAATGGTATTTGTTTCATGGCCGAGCAAAAAGTACTCCAATGTGTAGTTGATCCTTCCGTGGCAGGTTCAGGAGACTCATGTGGAAGAGCTGGCTCTTCAATCGTTTCAGTCCACTCCTCTCTTTCTGCAGGTGGAATTCGAATTTCACTAGGAGGTAGCGGTGATTTAATTTCTTCATCTTCTTCCGACTTTAAGGTCGAGCTGTCTCCATCGTCATTACCTAATAGAAAATCTTCATCACTTCCCACGAAATCATTCTCATCAGAGTTTTCCAAAGCTGCAATTATATCCGATTTCTGGCATAAAAAATAACGTTTTGACTGCACTCGCAAAGATCTCTCATTTGGTCTTTTCGTACTCCTAGACGTACCAGGTTGAGCGTCACTCATTATAAATAAATTGTTTTAACTATAAATATTTTCTATTTTTACTACAAAAATTACGTTGCGTTTATTCAATAGTAACTCAAAACAAACAAAAAAGCCATCCGCACGACCGGCGTCACTGCGCGAACTAACCACTTATGTAACACCACAACGATCGCATGATTCTAATGGCCACGCTCACTTTGCGATACGTCAGTCCTTTCTCTAGAGGCCCCTAAAAAACATAATAGCAATAACACTTCGGCCCGCTCAATACTTTTCATACAAAACTGCATGAAGGGACAAATAGAAGAGCACTGAGAACACGCGACGTCGCGTGATTGGCAATGAACGTGTTAAGCCTACTTATATATTATGCGGCGAATACGATCTCAACTAGAGATGTGAGATTAGTGGAAAAAATGCGATTAATTAATAATAGTTTTTTTTTTTATTTAAAATTAATCGATTAATGTAACAATAAATAATCGATTTTTCCGAAAGAATGGTTTTTTTTCTATTATTTAAAAGTACATGCTTTTCATATTCCAATAATAATCCTAAGAGATTCATATTAATAATTTACCAGAATAAA
>DWDX01000824.1:0-22544 GCA_018245675.1 Agara michaeli | reverse complement strand
AAGAACTGATGATATTTGAATAATATATAGATATATAACTCTAGCAGGTACAAAGCGGCCCTCGTATCGCACTAGGTAGGGCCCCACATTACAAGACATTATAAATATTTGTTGTAATTTGTACAGTACATAAATAAAACGCCTAGACTTAATTCAATAAGACTCTTTAAATTCTTAATGTATGTTTTTAACACTTGGATTCTAATTTTAACCGTCTACACACTTAGAATAAAAGAAATATACAGATAAAGAATATTTTCAATATAATAATTTTAATTTAATTTGGGCTATTTCGAACAATTAAAAAATATGACAAATCGAGCTAGCCCACGTGATGGGCTACCCAACGAACATCATTGCATTTAACTTATTTATATAAAGTAGGTACATTAAGCGGAAGCAGGTGCTAGTTGTTGAAATAAAGCGCATGAAAGTATAAAAGACGAACAAAGATACTACAACAAAGACCACAATAATAATAATAACTGGGGACAGTTCCACACGCGGCTATCCGATTCCAAATTAGGCAATTGAATACCTGTGTTGTGGTAACCGGACAGCTGATAAACACACATATATACATGTAATATAATACTTATAGATATTGTTATTAAGATCAGACACAAAACAAACAAATGCGTTCATCACACAAACGTTTATCCTGGGTGGGAATCGAACGAACGACCTCCGGTTTTGCAGTCAGGGTCTCTAATCACTCGACCACGAGCCCAGTCGAATAGTCAATAAAAATATTAAACCAACTAATTACATACTTATCATACACTCGTAACAGAAGTATCAAGGTACGTACCTACTATTTTATGTAACGTGGGTGGCGTAATGTTTGTCCACAATGTTCATTCTTATATTATAGTATTCATTAAATATTCATTGAAACGCGCCATTTGACATACGAATAGTTACCGCCTCGGCCTTATACCTACAAAATGTTTCTAAACCGCTGATAGTCACATTAAAGCAGTTCTATGCAAAAGGGCAAAGGCGTCTTGTTCGATGTGGATCTTGACTTAGGAACAATTTGTCAGTGTGTAATATGTTGTAAAATATTGAACAATTCTCTAAATTCTTACTTGATGAACTGAATGCTATGATGATAACCAATTTACGTTGCCGACATAATTTATTGTATTAATTTTAATACTATTCTCTGGTTACATCGTCTCCACCTTTAAGTATAGTAACAAAAGCTTCTTTAATTTATTCGTCATTTTGTAAATAAAAAAGATAGCTGCATAAATACCTATTCCGACAATTGAAACTAATATCTTACAGTGATACGATACCAATTGTTGACTCAGGTGTTCACGTTAACCTGCCAGTACATTACAACACATCGTTGTAATTTAATATCTCAATAAGATACAAAGCCATAATAGTCTGACTATGACTTTCGGAAATTCTTGATATAGCTGTTCTTACGTGACGTTATGTAATGCAAATGTTACGAGGATTATAATACTATAACAGTTACGAGTATATAAGCGATGAGAAATAGGGCAATCGAAGCAAAAATCGATGCTCACAATAAACAATTTGCCACAAGTGTGTATCTTCCAAATTTTTGTCCGCTTTTATGAACAAAAAATATAATGTGAAGAGTCATTCAGTCACGAAATGCCACTAAAGAGGTAATGTGGCCTTTCGGCCCAACTCAAATTTAACTCTATTTATAATGAACCTGTTTATGAGTGTTTTGAAAAAGTGCAATATTTGACCTCACAATATACTCGCACTTCATGTAAAGCATAGTGAGTCTGTGTGACTTCAGGTACCTAGAGTTCCAGTTATATTTGCGGTTACCTATTATACACATATGTGTCGTTGTTAGCAGTAAAAGGTACAATTTACGAAATTTATGGTCATTTGATATTTCAAAGAGTTAAAAAAAATCAGAAGGTAAACAAATTTTAGAAGATTCTGTAGCTCTTTTTTACCTTTATTTATTATTGAAGGTCCAATTGTTAATCAGAGCCACATACTACATTATGTGAATTGAAAATCACTGTTTATATTATTTATTACAATAACCTAATATGTAGATATCTAGAGTAACATTTTTTCTTTCTTATTCAGCCTTGAGTGTTTTTCTGAAGTCAGTCAAGCGACACGATCAATTTGTTTTTGTCAACAAATCGTTTGGAATGTTCGATGAAATATCTTAAAGACTGAACAGCATTCGTATAAAAATCATTAAACGTTAAGAATTAGAAGATGTAAACACTAGCAGTAGTATATTTATGTTGTAAATCAATAGCAATTTATGAAAAAGAAAAATAATATTTTCAATAATGACCTGCTGCGTTACTTGCAATATTAACTTAGTGTTGAAGTTTTACATTTAACTCATCTAAAATTACATTATTACATTTCGCTTTATAATTATTTAACCATCCACTAGCTAATATACTGATATTTGTTATTCATACCCCACCGTTGATAAATGGTACGCGGGAAAACGTGAACGCTCAGCCATCGTATGCACATTAAACTGTTTCTCCCTATAATGTTCATATTATAGACTGGACTAGAAGAATACTAGTAAACATTAGTTAAGTATCTTTTAATGGCCATATATATAATTTTATAATTTTATGTTACAATCGTTAATCTTTTGTTTATAAAGTTTGTTTGTAAGTTTAGGCTCCATAATAAATTAGAACACAGGGGACGGTCGATATGAAAAGTAGAGTACCGTGAATTATGGCTACGTTTTGGGGGAGCCGTATATCCAACAATGAATGTCTGTGGGCAGAAGTGATGATGACAATATCGGTCGAATTTGACCAATACCACAGAGACTATCTTAGAAGATTCTAAAAAGAAGAGTTAAATTAGTCAGCCATTCATGGCTCGACCGAAGTTGTGTTATTATTACACGAAATCCTTATTAAATCAAGCTACTGTGCCAATTAAATACTTAACTTTTAGAAGATGATCCGTGCGTTACTAAAAATGGATAAATTATCGCAGGTCTACTTATGATTCGTAAGTAAGGTTGCCATAAAGATAAACAAATCTAGTATTCAAATTTCTCGTTTCTATCTTACAGTATTTGAGACTACGCGCTCATGAGTCAATCAAACAGGAAAATAACTATTACATGTAACCTTATGTAAAACCGATATATTATACATATCTAATTGTAGGTAAAATAGCTTTCCATATTATTCCATACCAATCGTTATCTAGTTAAATCTTACATTTCACTAGAATAACTATTTGTTTATCTTGCACCGTGATGCATCGAATAAATCACATGATTGACAGTAAAAATATAATAACATCACTATCATAGAATTTTGGGACTATGTAATCATTTCATCATTACGATCAAACTATAGTTTGTATAGATAATGAAAAGGTTCAGTTTTTTTTGGGCAGTGAAACGTAGGCATTATTTTTTTATGTAACTGTTCATCATTATAAGGACAAAGATATACATACCCCTAGAATACGGTCGATATAAGTAAATATTGAGTATTTTCTCCAAATCTCTATTTTTGCTACAATCCCTTCTAATCTAAGATAGAATAAAAACATATTTTTTGCCACTGACATCTGTTACTATTATCAAATAATAATGTTTAACAACTATTGATTTTGTTATCCATTACATGCTATTCTTAAACTGTTCTGTATGTTTTCCTAAACACGGTTTGCGAATTATTTAAATTCGTAATAGGTGCTCAAGATAAAAATAAATTTAAGTTGTGTTTTTCTTGTAAGTGAATATGTGCATCTACCAATATGAATTAGATCACTTTCAGTACACCATTTTGTCACATAACAGTTTACGAATAAACAAGCAAGATAATACTCAATGCAATTTATTTGTTTATGCATACCTATTTTATTATCTACATTGCCTATTTTTAAGAAATTAAACATGCTAAAATACTTTGAAGTAAAGGTGTGATGTGCTGTTTCTGGAGAACAATATCTTATCACCAGTTAAACACCTTACTAAGATAACAATTACAACAATGTTTAAATTGGAAATCTTGTTTAATATTTTAAAGCGTTACTTTACATACCTAATCTTTTCATTGTAATAAGGGCACCATTTGTTAAGCACGAAGAGTTTTACTAGAACATTTATACAAAACCGTATAATAGTTTATGTTTAAATTCATAACATCTGCCAATCATACCTTTATCACTATGTTCTATAGCGTCTCAAGAAGGCTTTAACGTAATAAACGTCACCTCGTTCAACCTGCTGACAGTGTTGAAATTTTCACTAGCTACTTCGTTAGCCGGCGACCTCCGCCACTCTGTTTCGATGCGGAGTGGACTTACGAGTTTGTTATCAAACCGTCAGTCGTAAGTTTTGAATTCGATGTGCAATGAAAATCGTTGCGAAGCGAAGCAACGTCACTTTCTTATTTCCAGGATAACTATTTATTGTAATTACGTAATGTCTCTACTTTAGAATTCATATATACGTCTTCATATTTTATTGTGTACTCTGTAACTAAGATGATATCACTGCCTGGCTTGTGTCACGCATTCAAGGCCAAAGTAGGAAATTAGAGAGATTCATTCTGTTCCCATGCCAGTATGGTTTATTTAAGTAGTGGCTTAACATTTTCTTAATGCAATAACATGGAATTGTCATCTATCTGAGTTAATTTAAAAGTAAAGTTTTGAAAAACATTTAGGTACTATTAAACCTAATCTAAATCTTGGTTACTTCTAGTTTATAAGTTAATGTAGGTATATCAGGGTTTTGATGATAATAAGACCGTCAACCTATAAATGAATATATGTGCATTATATTCATATTTAGATTTAACATATTGATTTTTGTTATTTTGAAATGTACAGATACAGAAATTGGTTTTTAATATTTATTGTAATGGTTTCGTAAACAATCATTATTACACAATCACGCCAGGAATTAGTTCCAGAAACAGTTCCTATAAAAAAAAAATTTAAATAATAATTTGAATGTTATTTTCTTCAATATGATGTTTAATAGATTATATCCATTACGGCATATCTAACTAAACAGGAACGATGTGACACATAAAATATCTGAATCTAAGTAACACAAGAACATTGTAAGTAATGTACACGAATTTATAAAACAATATATGTACGAGTACTTACTATTTATCACTTCCTTAAAGCTATAAAATCAATGCGTACGATATTGTGGTTAAAACCTAAACATATGTGGTCGTTTTAATGACACCATATTGTCATTCGGTATCCTTGACATGAAAACTGAACAGAAATGATGTTTTGGCTATCCAGCGATCGATTTACTAAGTAATGAATTCGCGCTCGCCTACACAAACAAAGTACGTACATTAGTTTAGGACGTGAAATTCGGCGGAACGGCAGCAGCCGACGATTGCACAATAAACTTTACACAATATTGTTCTCGGGAGACCTTGTCGCAAGATGGCATAAAATTTTACGTTTACGGAAAACCGCGGGGACATTAGTCATGGGTTCGCTCAGCGGAAAGCGGCCGGCAGCGCGCGCGACGCTCTATGGTGAACTACTAGTGTGGTGGCCTGGACTCGCTATTGCTAGCCCGACTCGCCGGCTGATGGGATGGGGTCGCGGCCGTCCAAACACCGTTGCATACCACCTACACACGCGAACGTCTTGCGACACCGACAACGCGCCTTCACTGCCTGCGGATTCATTGACAGTTATCTTGTGCATAGTTACGTTTGGAATGTTTGTTGAAATTCTTGATTGTATTTCAATTAAAGTTAACCATTCGGATATCCAAGAATTGCCTTTTGCTTTTTAGCTACAAAATATTGTAGAAAAATTGGTAGGTGTACAATTAAAAACAATAAACATGTATGGCACATAGTTTATTAAGTAAACAAAACGTTTTCCAATTGTTTCAAATCTAAACACTTTCAACTAAGTTATCGTTAGTAAGATCAACTTATGCACTTAAATAAGTGAATGAGTTACACGAATGTCAATCGCTGGTTTCACATACATAGATGGTATAACGTGTATTCTAATTATAGTGCTGTAATTGATGTAATACGTAGTTTAGTTATTAGTGAACAGCATTCTTCTTACAAGAAAATATATATTTAGTATTAACCAGTACTACAAACAATTTTTTATGTGTAAGTGAAGCTTAGAAATTAGAAAATACTCACTGTTCGATTAAATTTTAATAGATTCACGGACCTTTTGTTGAAAGACCTCGCATGAACAACGAGTGACGTAACTGTTACATACAGTTTGGTTTCATTAAAGGTTATTGATAATATTTGGAATTAAAAGTACCTACTTATATGTGTTCTAATATATAGGCTACTGAATAATAATCGTATACTGAATAATAAAAAGAATCGCATGTTTTGATCTATTTGTAATGAATTTTATGATGAGATCAACTTTAACATGACTAATTATTTTAATTAGACCATAAAATAAGTGGTGCCTTAATTTATTATAGGTAACCAGGTAAGTCCAGAAAATAAAAAGGTTCAGAAGACTATCCAGTAAATGACGTTAGGTAACTAGGAATTTATGTTCCTGTCTTCATGTTTTAGATTGATTCATGTAATTAACAAGAAGGTAAATATATTATCATTTCTTTTCATAAAACGAGACAGAAAACAATAAAAGTTGTGTTATCACGAAATATATTATGGGTATTGACGTGTCAACGTGTCAGAGTGTGGAGGTGATGCGTCATAGTGGCGGCAGCGTGGCGACGACCCACGCACTCTAGGGTTAGTGCCGTTTCGGTAATACTCGGTATAGCTGGCATGTTTTGGCTGCAACAGATTTACGCCTTGCTTCTAGATAAATGGCACGTCAATAAATAGGGAAACACTAGAAGTACTTAAGGTAATTTTTAAGTGACAGTTGCTTTTGGACGATGGATAAAACATTCAGAAAATAAAATTAATTGTTTGTCATCCAATGGAAACAAATCTTTTCTGTTATTGATATACTTCTCACTCGTACAAAATATTGGCATTGGGCAGTTTGCGTAATGTCATCGCGTTAAGGAGATGCCGTCTTTGTCAGTGGACCATTAGACTGAATTATTAGAACATAATATAACATTTTACTGAAAACGTAATTAGAATCGTGTTAGGGTTATCACATACTATAAGTCTATATATGTATGAAAAAAATTGTACGTATTTCAAGAGTTAAGTTAAATTTTTACATCTAACAGAACGGTATTAACCAAAATGGGCCGGGTCTGTTCTGTGGCGCTAGTAAAAGCTCTATAATTGTGTCGCAACATATATACATGTAAGTATATTACTTATACAGGGTGCGGCGGGTATACATTTTTTTAGAGCACGTGCTCGACCCAAAACAACATACTTTGAAACGGGGAAAATTTGAACATGTATTATTCCATTCTATCACACGCACTTTCAAAATTATAAATTAAATCACATACATATGATATAATATAATTTACATGTAGGAAATATGTATGTATAATAATACTTTCATTGGAAATAAAGATTCTTCTTTAAAACGGATACACAAATACAGAAATATTATCCTAAACGATTACAACATGATGCTCTGCTTGGCGGTGACAAAATTCAACAAATAATTTTAACGAATAAATGATTGTCCTGGTCGCGCTTTACGTCATCGAGAACTGACGAAGTACTTAGACATACTTATGTCACGTCTTATATTACGCTAGACAGTTGATATTTTGTTTTTGAACTTAATGTGATCCGATTTCACTGACGTGGACTTTAATATTCTAGGGATCGAGTAAGTAAGCTTCATAATGGAATGCTTATTCCATTTTCTTGCTCAAGGATTACTGAAACAAAACTTTTTTGTTATTTGTATTGTAAATATCCATCTGTAACACTCTTCTAAGTACCTTGTTTTACTAATTCCATTTGATATTTTGTATCGTTCATTCAACTCATACTTTTTACAATCCCTCGGGTACCGTAAGATCTATGACATATATGTGTGCAATGTTATTTATCACGCTGGTCAAATGCTGATTAGCAAACTTCGCACAACTCAGAAAGAATTATGCAGAGATCAAAGGTGTGCAGGTTTCTTCATGATGTTTTTCCATTATCGCGAGTTGTTACTATCACAAAATGTCTTTAGCACTGTCTTATTAAAAACTGCTAAGTAAAGCTAACACCGGTTTTGTATAAACCGCTAGGCTGTTACTACTTTTATGATTTATAACCAGTAAAACGATTTAATACTGTTTGTTTAAATAAATATTCAACAAATTTCTACAGTCGACTTAATTATACTAGGAATGTATATGCAAAGCCAACAGGGTAATGGTAGAACAGAAAAATCATAAACTACTTGTCCCTTGGCAATTCAACATTTATTTATTTACATAGTACCTACATATACAATTTAAAATCTACAAGTGGTATAACAAAAATAACAGAACTTCGCACTTACTCGTATATCCTGGCGATGCTCAGCAGTACTTATCTCACTGTTTTTATTAGTGTTTGACGTTATAATATTTTTGTTTATAGTGAAAAAGAGCCCAATAGACGCGTTGATAAATCTAATTTGAAATTCAATAACAAGAAAACATTGAACACCCATAATACTAATATCGTTACATGGGGTAAGTATAAATCTGGCGTATAGTAAAAATTGTTGGCTTTAGGCAAGTACTAAAGATATTAATAAAATGAAACAGTCAATAAAAAGTAGGTCATTCAATTCGCATTACGCATCATCAGATATGTGATCAAAATAATACGCCAAAAATAACTAATTGGAATTATTCATGTACATTTCACGCGGAGCTGTAGGTAAACGTCGTCAGCGTACGTGTGTGAACTCGTATGTGTTGAGTAGAAGATAACTACAGTGGAAATGCAAAATGCAGTACTACGGACAATGAGGCAATTGGACCCGCGCCTTCCTTATACGTGGGGAATATCGAAACTAATCCGTATATAAAAGTTGCGATTATTAAAATGATTAAAATCCCGTGTCGTTCTGTGTAGACGTACTCGTAGACTTGTGAAAAGTCTTAAAGTAAACTTGTGAAAAGAAAAATAGAAAAAACATGACCTTCATTAAGTGTATATGATGTATGTATGATGAATAAAACAATTTGAATTTGAGTATAAACGATATACATATAAAGTAACGGGGCAGTCTTCCCAAGTGCTATAACTTTCAACTTGAGTATTTAGTTTATGTCCAATAAAAATCTTTCAAATCTTTATATTTCTTACAAACAGTCCTATTCCTGTAGACCTGTTATTATGGTTACTAACGAATATACGAAAAACGATTGATAACTAATACCTTTTTTAGTGATACTAAAAACTAAACTAAAACCCCCTCGGTGACCTTCTTCCTCGCTGTTAGAGAGTCCGGGATCGCTGCAAGGAACGCACCCGTGAACTGATAACTAAAGCTACTGACTAAAACTTACAGTTAAGTCTTATTCATATAGTCCTGTTAAATATCTTCTTCTATAGCCTGCACGTTTGCTATTGTTTTCAGATAAATAAATTAATATACATAGTAATGAATTACCAGTTTCAGAACATTTTCTATAAGCTCAAATAGCTTCAACAGCGTAAGATTACTTAGAAAACTATTGCATTTAAAAATTACATGCTGGAGTCGTAGCCTCTATATTACTCGGAGCGAAAATTCATCTCTCATTATTTTAGCAGGCGTATATCTTTATGATTTTCTTATATCCAATTATCATTTGAATTTTAATACTTCGCGGGTTTTTGAAGTACCCATAGATAGTCCTTCGGTTCTTGTTCGAAATAGATTATGTATATTGATGTTAAAAATTGTTTTATTCGCATAATTATTTTTCGCTGATTTAGTATTGCTTACTTTACTGACAGTTTTTTTTATCTGTTTTTTAATGAATAAGTTCCGTCAAATTTGCCTACCTGTGCTCTTAACGATTAGGATTAGTAGTAGTAGGAGCTTTATTTTATCTAAAAGGCGGTCCCGTAAAAGATTTTAAATAACTAAATGTACTGGATAATTTGTTGTGCTAAAAATGCAAAATTACACGCCATTGTGAATACAGATAAACAGTAGGTACAGGCATTTCTAAAAGCTAAGAAATATCATATTTTTTATACCATTACACCAAGAAAGAACAAAACTCGTAAAAAAATACTTATGACAATAAATTAAAATGAAAGCACGTTACAAGTTAGCCTTATGAGCGCCTGACATTTTTATGCGACCTTTATTTTGGTTCCTGATATTGCTAAAACTGTTTTCTTTGTAATCGTGTAACCATACGATTTTAATAAAGTAAATGCCATGTTTAAATTTAGTACAAAATTTACTTTAAAAAAATATGAGTAGAAAATATAATTATATTATGGTGATCTGAGATTATAAAAACTTGACATATCAAGATTATTAACCATATTCATGAGTGCTTTAATATTGTTTTTTGCAATGAACCGGGCGTGAATTAGACGGTATATTATGTACTGTAAATTTTGTTTTTGTAGTCTCTATGAGACTCTTTTTTCTATTTGAAATTTGAAGATGTCATGGCTCACTCGAAGATTTAAAAAAATATTTTTTTAATTTACAGATATATTTACTTAAAAATGTAAACCTTCGTTGTGCATTTGGGTTTTCGTTTAATAAGAACTGTAGTACAAAGCTAACATTTGTTCCTGTCACACATTGGAAAAGTTCAAGGTATTACGAATCGCGTCATCTTCCTTTACGGTACCCTTCAGACCGAAACACAAATTGTTGTAATAAAAACTGCTTAACGAAAACAAAATTTGAATTTTTATTAAGTCATAATACATAGCTACTGACTGTTTCTAAATAAGTAACGATTTACCGTTAACGAATAAAAGAGCATTATTTTTTATTCACTTATAAGTTAACACTTGACTAGACGTGATATAATGTGGAAGTTGTATATCAAGTTAAAAATTTACATTGACAGAGTGGCTTGTAATGTAAATTTTGTCGGTGTCGTTGAGGCATTCAATATGTTATACGAATATTGTTCATTTTCTGTTGTTCCAGTAGAGTAGTAGAAGTACGAAGTAGTTATCTTATTGGTTAACTTATTGGTTATCAAAATTGAAAATTATATTTTGTCGCAAATTTGCACCCTAAAGAGATACAGGCAGTGTCACAATTAATTGTCCTGTATAGGATAACTGTTTAAAGAAAAACGAAACACAAACACCTTTCTCTAGAATCCAGAGAGAAAGAGGTCGAATGTACCCATTATCACGTAGCCCACACCGGTAAAAGTGTTAAGCAAACTTTACGATTACTTGAATGTTACCTCTTGACCAAATTTTAAGAATGATAGTTATAACATTGTATTTTTCTATTGGTTATGTTTTTAAACTTGGTGTGCAAAGAAAGCAATCTTGAACAGGTGGCATAAATATGATATGTAACTGTGAAATCTGTAATATTATTTAGTTTCTTATTTTAAAATGTGCCGGGAGTTTTTCTGTCATCAGCTTCTACCGCAACCTAAGGGCGCCCAAAGTCGATGAATTATAACTGTGACTATGTATTGAGGTAGGTGTACAAGTATCTATATTATTTATAGTTAATAAAACTATTTTATTCTATGGCACACCCTGATCCAAATTGAAGTCTGAAGTCTTCAAATGTAAAATATAGAAATAGAAAATTGTAGAACTTCTACTACGAGGTAAAAATGATGTGACAGAATATGGACCTATTACTCATGGATGAATCATATTATGTTGTAGATAAAAAGTATTATCTAGGTAAATAAAATATGAATACCTGGTGAAGGCAAAGTGTTAGAGTCAAGATTTGAGAAAGTTAAAGACATCGAGATAATAAACGGATTGCTAAGTAATTAATGTAATTTAGTAAAATTTTTCTAAACTGTGATTCTCTTTGAGGAATCAGAGTGATGTTTAAGAAGCGAATGTCATTAATTAAGGCTCGCGCCATATTTATGAAGACAAGATTCATGTGGTTTATGCCGGGTGGATTACCTAATGTATAGATCGTTTTTTAAAATTCATTAATAAATTGTGAACGAGGCTGTCATTTTATCGCTATCTGGATCCGTCATGAGCTTTAAAGTCGTTAAAGGCACACTTCGTTACAATTGCTTTATTAACTACCTATTTTACTTAACAATAATTACGTGAATGATTTCAATGAATTTGTGTGTACGATAAAATATTTGGTATGAAATAATCATTTGTGTAATTATGTTCTACTATAAGCGATATATTATAAGTGACTAATAGCTTACTGTCACTATAATGTACCCATTATCCATACCTCGTACCCCTAAGTGTTAGTTACATTTCAAAATGTATGTTGCTTTCTAGTACGTCCATCAATGAAAATGATCATTACCCATTGCACTGTTATTATTAATTTACTTCATATTAACTATCACAATAACGACCTCGTAATCTTTACTCAAAAAAAAGGTTTGATTTCACATTAGTTTTACACATAATACATATTACTCTTCTTTGTTTTGTCAACACAATTTATATATCCATCATTTAAATTCGTTTTATAATCTCATTATATTAAGGGCTTCCCGTAATATTGTTAAGAAAGTATAGGTCCTTGGTAAATTCTGAGGTATAATTTGGTCATTGATGCTTATGATGATAAATTTAATATCATTTTATATGTAACTATTAATAAGTTCAGTCATAATTAGACTAGTTATAATTTTTAATTAAGAATAGTAGTCGGTACTTGGTACTAATTAATTAAACTCTTATTATTACATGTCTGTCTTAAAAATTGTTAGTAATAAGTTAGGGTACATATAAAATACGATACCGATAGTAGTTAGCCCTTAAAAGGTTTATATTAGTCATGATTATGATATTTTAGACGCAATTAGTAGAGTATAGGAGGTTTGTTACGATTGTCTCTCGACGGGCGTGTATTGGGTGATGGTGCTTCAAAATATGCAGTGAAATTGGGAGAGATGAGATGAAGATGGGTGGGGAAAGTGGTACACCGTGCGCTGAAACTATAAGTAAGAGGCAATGTCTGCCGGCGTTCAAAGCTTCATCTCGGTCTGCAGGGGAGTGGTAGTGTCATTTTCGACGTTTTAATTATTGATAGTGTATGATATTAATAGTGTGTGTTACGTAATATTAGATCACAGGAGTCCCATACTTTATTGGATTAATAAGGTAAGTGACAAGTTTTTTTTTAAATTAATTAAGTCATTTCTGATAGAGGTATCTTTAAAAAAATATCAAATCATATTGATAACAGCATATTAATCATAAACATACTAAAAATTATCCTGTAAACAACTGAATTCAAATTATAACTCAAATGCTTTTATCACAGACCCTACGCGGTCGTAAATAAGGTTTTTTTGTTTTATATTGTTACATTATCGTTCGTCCTAGTACTGCTATAGTTAACGCGGACCAGTTTTATTTGATCGTCACTTATTGTTTCGAGTGTTATTGACTTGGGTTAGTGAAATAGGTACTGGGATTTATTAAATAATTTTAATAATTACTCGCGAAAGAATTAAGAAACTGCACTGAGAGCGGATTGGTTAAATAATTGCTTGTAACAACAGGGCCACAAGGCTGCACGTAATGTATTTCATTAAGTTTCCGCTTCGTGCGATATTAAACTTCATCAGTTTTCAGAACTCACGCAGGGCAAAACATGTGTATTATTAAGTATTTGATATGAGAAAGTGAAATTCAGTTTGTTGCTAAAATGTAATTGAAATGTATTTGCGATTATAATGAAAATTTTACTTATGTCGAATGCGGAAATAATTTTGTAATCTTGCGTTGAAATCGAATTTGAAAGCACGCGTGGTGGGCGTAGAACGTTTTTAAAAATGATAACGACTTCAACCGAGTGCAATTGTGGAGTGCCAAGAATATTTGATTACTGTTTTTGAATAAATTTGTCTTTTTCATTTCTTTACTATTTTGATAGGGTAGTATTAGAAATTTTGTGATACCGTTCATCATAACCAGTGAATAGGTGGCAAAGTGTAGGTAAGTAAGTAATCAAGGTCGGGTAAAACGTACCTATCAATGGAGATGTGACCACAGAACTTAGAGTAATATTCAGTACTGCACGAAACGTTGGTAAACTACGACAAACACTCCTTGAGCTTCGTTCTGCAAATAGCGATGTGTAAGTAATAATGTGGAGACGAGATGAAGTCGCTTTCCAATAAGCATTGAAAATATATTTTTATACGGTTATATCGTCATGTGATGTGTAGGCATGCAGGCATATATCGTTAGATTATAGTTGTAGGTAATTGTTCGGACAATTATGAGAGTTGAATGGGTTTATGAAAGTTTTTTTTATTACTGAGGTTTGTTTGTACCATATACATTGTGATAAATCGTTTTGCATGAGCACAGGAAACAATTAAATAACAATATCAATGATGTGAATTACTTGGATAAAGTTAATGATAACACAAAGCCAAATAAAACTTTAGACACAATACATTTTTTTTCATGCATTTGGTACGTATAATTGCAAATATTTCTTATTGCATAGTTTGGGGTAGTGTAAAAAAATATTCAAATTAATTCTTTATTGCCAAGTATCAAAACATGTTACTTGAAACTATTCCCAGTAAAGTCGTGCCAACGGCACAAAAATATTTTTGAAGCACTAAACCACTGCAGGGTCGCGGCTTGAGGTTTTACACTTTGATCGTATTTTACTACTCTGATACTATAAGCGTAGATTTTAACTTAGATGTCAAGTAAGTAGGTTAGGTAAGTGTACACGTAAGTTCTTTTGAAATTAAAGAACACCAAATAGAGAAACACCATTCATTTAAAACCAACGCGTACACAAGTATTTACATATGGCATTGATTTATAAAAGTTAAGACGTACTACAGTCAGACAAATGATTTGTTCATTTTGTCGACTTTCATTTTAATCCGATGATGAATATGTGTCAAAATACTCGTATCAACATCGACATCAACAAAAAATACGTAGCTCGCGAAATATGTTTACAATTTCGTTATATTTACAGTATGTATTAGATGAGATATTGAGGTGTGTGCGGTTCTTGTGCGTACATAATATGTATGCATTGTAATGTATCATAAGCTACAAGGACATGTTACCATGCAACTACGATAATCCGGTACTCGGTCGTTCTTTATCCAGGCTGATGTTTTACGTATGTACTTAATTTCATCCTGCTAATTTTCTCATACTGTGTACTTATGCTTATACAAAAGGGTGAAAGTGCGTTGGTTTACAGCTGAGCTGACTTATTATTAAATATTTGGAACGCTATACTGATGTATGTATAAATAACTAGCTTTGCCTGCGGCTTCGTCTGCCTGGAAATCAGTGTATCACAAAGGTTTTTCCGCGTAAACAACCCCTCGTGAATTCTAGTGATTCTAGGATAAAAAGTAGCAAGCCGATATAAAGTTAAATATATTAAAATCTTTACTGTGGCTCAATCTTAAAAGATAAATATATACCATCGCGGACTTTTTTATAGGTTTTTTTAAGGACAATGTTTTTGTAGAACATAATATTAGTATGGATAGCCTACTATCTTACTACATACAATCTAAATTTCAAAAATAAGTAAGTAAAATCGGTCATAGGACGGGGATTTGAAAAAAGTGAGTGGTGTGAAAATTTTAACCGATCGTGTAAACGTAGAAAAATTGTGAGTTCTAGACGTTTCCGAGTGTTTGTGGGTAAGCAAATGTTGCTAAACGTGGAGCGCGCTGCACCGGCCTTTGTGCTGGCAAAATAAATTTTACGATGAAGCGTTTCTAGGACATGTACGCTGTAAAATTATAGAAAACAATGTTAGATTCTAAACGATTTGAACATTTGCACAATATGGACTGCAAATTTCCAATCGACGAGTAGTAACAAAAAATAAATAGTTATAATTATGTATACTTCTTACGTTTTGACATTGCCATCATCACATGGTCGAAGATATTTTAAGGAGTGAACGTGTGTGTGAAAGCAAATATTATATTGTTTTTTCTCTAGTGTTAATTTTACCTGCCTCTAAGTTTCAGCTAATTTAGCTGGTAAACTACAAATTAAATAATTAATCACTGGCTAGAACGTGTAGTATGTATTATTAAAAATATTTACGATAAAATATTTTTTTAAGAATTTTGTCCTCTTAAAATGAAGGGGTGTAGGAGGTAACCATTATCAAATTGTGTTCTTTGGACTTTATGTAAAAAAACATTTGATCATTTTGTGGGAATTAAAAGTTTAAACAATACCATCTTTTATGTTACGGTGAGAAACTGATGTGTCTAATGACGCATTATTGTCATTGTTACATGTTTTAAACGGCTTGAAAAACAGGCTCTTTGAATAACAGATTTTAATTATTAACATCCTTAAAAACAATGGCAAACCTGTAAAATTTTATTTTTTCTTATTCGAATTCTTATTCTTCATTAAATGGATATTTATTATATCTTTGTACCTGTATTGTATACATAAAATACTTATTCTATAGGGATTAATGTACATATAATCATAGTATACTTTCCTAATACACGATCGGGGTGAGAAAGTTCTCCATATTAAAGCATTTTTAAACGATTTAATATAATTTCAGTGTTGTCGACTGGCAATCGAACTTGTTGTAGATATTCAATTCACATTCTATTATACGATAACCCACGTAAAAAAAAATTTGGAACTTGAAGAAAATCCCTTATTACGTACGTATCGTGGAGATACGTACATAATGTGATTATATGTAGAATTTTCGTTCTGCCAAGTTATGGCACGTATCCGTATCTATATGTACCTACTCATTCTACTCATCCATCAAAGACGTACTATTTTTGAACTAGTATCAGTGATCCTGTAGAAAGGATATTGTCAATTGAAATTAAATGCTTTGTGAACTAATTGTCAAGAATCGAACATTGTATTACCTCAGAGACAGACAATATTAAATGGAATAGACAAAGAAATATGGTATTTTGGTATTGAATACAATTCTAAATAACATCAAAAACCGTTTCAGTATGTACCTACTATAAAGCTACGAAAGTTGGCTGACATAACGGTCGTATCGGGGACCTTTGTTTATTTTAAAAGCTTTATTACTTATCTTGCATTCGGATTTCTCTTTGCTATAGTCATATTAAACTGTCTTTTACGTTTTACACATAGTGCTACGGTTCTAATGACTTTATAATTACATGAGAGAGGTCTTCGAAAATGAGACAATAACCACAACTAACCACGAGTGTCCGTAATATTATAAGACCGTGGAATACTGAACTAAATATGTTTTAAATTATAATGACTAGTTTTTTAGAGCACAAATGGTAATGGCAATTTCGGTTGGTGATATCGCTAACGGTAAAAGGGACGGTACTTTCATGATATGAACAGCACGACATTAGCTCCGTTACGAATGAATTAACCAAATAGTTAACAATATCAGTATAAGGAATCTTAGAGGAAAAAAAGATAATAATAATTTCATTCACATTATAAATAATATAAAAAGATAAAAATTAATATAGGATACAAGGATAAAAATTAATATAAAAAGACAGGTCATACAATGCAAAAAAAAACAAAATAAAAAAATTACATAAATAATATTACAGAGTGTAGGATGGTAAGCGGTGCACTAGGCCTTGACTGTTGAGAACTTGACGACTGATCATTGATTTTATTGTGTTATATATAGTGTTATTAAGATTTGTGTTGCACTTCCCGACACGAAACATAACTCATTAGGTTAATTATGTCATTATCTCTTTTATCATTCCATTGTTGGATACGGGGTTCCTTAGTAGGGGTAAGGCCGTAGCCTGCCTAAGTGTGGATTGGCAGAATTCACATACCTGAGAAAATATTATGGATAATTCTGAAGCTGTATAACTTTCCTGACGATATCTTTCGTGACGCATGTAACAAGTGATATTTAATCTTAAGCCGCAAATATTTTTGTAAAGCAGAGGTGCGTGCCAAGTCTTGAATTTCAGAGTTGCGGAATGGATCTACAAAGGTATCACGGCTTATTTACTGTAATATGCTGGACAGTAGTTTTAGTATCATCACATTGAAAGGAGATGATACTTGTCCCTTGTCGAACAATAGATTAATGGGGTATATGTTTATGATGATACGAAAACCTCGATACCTAGATAAGGAAATATTTAGTTCTTTGCATGCTTAATATATTAATGGCCATGCATTTATTGGAGAAATCGACTAGTAATTCATTTGAGATTAATTGTTAATATCCGTGTCCGTTAGTAATGCCACATTGTGTACATTTATAACGTATTAAACTATGGCCATCTTACCTAGAGCTACCGTAATATGTTTTATTAAATGAAAACAGTCATTAAACGTAATGAAACCATATTGGAATCCGTTTTACGCCCCCATCAATTAAAATGTGAAAATTCTGACCATTGTAGCAGCATCGCAGCGCGCTATTGGAAAGCTTACGATTGCTCTGGCGGCCACGCGCGTACATTTTATACGAAGTTAATGTTACGAGTATTATTGCTGAGCAAGTGTCGTTGCGGTGAAAGTGGCATTGCCCGATGCGAACTCACTGACGGCGCGCTACTAGAGGTCAAGCGCAGAACAGGTTTCGTTCCCGTAATTTACTTTTCTTTCAGAGGAAGTAAAAGTGAACGTCGCGGATCTTCGCCAATGATTTTTTTAACGTTCATTGCAAAGGTCGTGCTAATTTTCATCACCGGTCCGCCAAAGTTACAAATATCAACGTAAACGTACGGTAAGATACATATGTATTTGTGCAATGTAGCTAATAATAATGTCGATACGAAATAATATTAGAATTTTGCATTGCTAAGTGCCAGCGCAAATGTTGAACGATTCAGCAAGGTCAACGTGCATTAGAAACTACCGCAGGATAGTCTTAATCTGTAATAGTCTTATCGCGGTAGGTACGTATGTGGCTTTTTGTTGTTTTCTTCTTTTATGTTAGAATTTTTAGAAATTGTCTTTATTCGGCGTGGTTTCATATTTTATTTTAAAATAAAAAAAAATCTGTTATCCTTTCCGGTGTCACAGGTTAACTCTGAAACTGTAAAAATTAAAATGTTGTTAAATAAAAAGACAAAAATATTAGTCGGTTGGTTAAATGAGGCTCTTCATTTAGTTCATCATAAATTTCGATATTAAAATTAATTGATTTGAAATTCAATTACGCTTTAAAACTGCTTGAACCCGCTTGTTTACCAACAGAGTTGAATAAAATTACGTAAATTTACCATTAGAACAACGATATTTTACTTAATAGGTCACACTAATTAAGATCCGCGATTTATGCACAATGTACATATTATAAGTATTTTAATCGGGCTGTTTCTAATGATTGTTGGAAAAGACCACAAACTTTATATTTGCCACACTAATAGTTCACTATTACATATATTTCACTAAACAATGAAAATGCTATAAGTACTAGTTTAAGAGAGGTTACTATTCGAGATAGGATATAGGTATGTACAATATTTAATAATTATGAAATCTCTATTGATAGCTTATTGTGTGACGGACGTTACAGACTCATTGTGCATATTTGGTTTTAGAAATCGAATGTGCTGCACCCAAGTTTCTATTCACGCGAATACGTTACATTAAAGAATACCTCATAGCCATGTTTGTTTTGAATTGTCAGGAAAATGTGAAAGTTACGGACTCTTTATTATATCGATGTCGAGTGAAACTCCTTATACACGCGAATAACAATAATTATATTTAAACGCTTTTAAAATTACTTTTATGGATTCTAGCGCAGTGTTGACATTGGGTTCATTATAAAAAACCGTTAAAGTTAGCAAAGCCAAACAAAATAAGAATTGTAGGGCTTTCTTTTGCAAAAAAAACTGTCGATATTACCAATTGTACCACTTGGTCAGATGACGCCGCGGTCTCGTAGTTCGGCCTTTAGCCTAATTTTGTACGAACATAAAATATAATATTCAATATTAATTTATTTACAGTTGCTTTAGCAATATGCGTCCGTGAACGAGCTTTGTTACAATACAATACAATATAAATCATCTTTATTGCACCGCAGTAATATAAAATGTAAAATATAATGTCAGGATGTAATTTCCGTGCTGACCGGGAGGTCACCCATAAAAATTATTCTGGAGGTAGGCTGCCACAAAATATTATTTTACTATTCCTCAAAGTAACGTACGTGAACGTAACGCGAACATTTTATAAGTATCTGTTTGGAATGGAGACGAACGGGCGAATTTGTTAAAACATTACTTACGGTTTACTTTATAACTCTACAAAACTAACATTAAACATTATTTCTTATGATATTTATGTAAATATCAATTGAGTAGGTATGAACTCATAAAAATGAATACAATCTTCTTTTGTACAAGTTCGTTAAGCTCCGAATTAAATTATAGTTTACAGAGAATGATCGCTGCTCTCTATCCTACCCGGTACCGAATTCGAATTAAGTTTCGATATTTTGTTACAAAAAACGTAACATCACGCCTGTAATACTCTAAGGGGTAGGCAGATGAGTGTAGTACACCCCCACATTTCACCAGTTACGTTTAAGTCCCACAATGAAATAGGTGGTGGGCCTATTGCCATGCACCGGGCACACATCCAGACTCTGGGTCACTGCTAGAAATTCTAAATGAGAAAAATCCAATAATACCCAACCCGGGATTTGAACCCAGGACCTCCCGATATGCAGTCGCGCTAGCAACCGTCCGACCAACGATTATATTGTAAACGTAACATCACGCCTGTAATCCCCGTATATTGTGTTCTTAAAATTCAAGGTTATTTCGAAAAATTCGTAAAACGTCTTTTTTCAACTGTTTAAATTGTTCCACTGCTAAGTACGGGTTCTAGGCTATTGCACCACACAGGCCAAGTGCGAATTAGCAGCCTTCACACACCTCAGAAACCATTATATATTTTATAACATACTCTAAGGTGTGCAGGTTTCCTCACGATGTTTTCCTTCACCGTTCTAGCGAGTGTTATTAAATTTTAAGTTATAAAAAGCTTCAACTGCGGCGTAACTTAGGTAGATAAATAGCCATATAACATTTATTACGTTATTTATATAATGTACTCTCATGTAACAGTAACGAAATTTAAAAGAAAATCAGCAGCTTAACAGAATAGAACCTTAAAAGAAAATCACCAGCTTTTTAAAATCGTTGCCTATAAAAGTAATGTAACTTAAGTTAAACACTTGAACGAACTTGAATATAAACTCACGCAAAACCTTACAGTGGCATCCACCGAATGAACGGTGAAGCGAGTTTAATTAAATACTTTTTGTTATGCAAATTGATTTAATTGGTAGGTTGTTGTGCAGCGGCGGGATAGGCGATAAACGGTGTGGTAGACATTGCCTCCACCTCATAGGCACGGATTCCAAAAGTGGAACTGTAAATGGGCTTATGATTAAGGCTCATAAGCCGTGGCTAAATCGCATTTTCCCTCAATCAAGCAACAGGTTGAGCCCTTAATAACACGAGCTTAGTCGCGATTTACCTCAGGGCGGAATTAGTTTAGGACTGTTTTTTGTTGCCGAGCAAAGTAACCTGTATTTACTGGAGTTTTAGACGTAATTTTGCTTACAAAATGGATCCTGGCGACATTATTGCAAAGTGGACTTAGGAAGCAGTTTCTGTTTGTCGTAAGCTATTTATCTACTCACGCCTTGTGGTCATTAAAAGTCGATAAAACCAAATATATCGGCTAATATTAATAATAATTAATTAATGGTAATCATTGAACAATTCTACACAAATCAATGCCACAAAAGTCGCTTATTAAAAAGGTTACGGATAGTTAAACCTTAATATACCTAACCATAATATACCCTAATTACTTAAAGCGATAAAGGTTATTTCTTAATAACAAAATAATCGAAGGGGTATACCATCACGCCAGGACGGAAAAACTAATAGTAATATAATGACTGGGAACAATTCCACACGCGGCTATCTGATTCCAAATTAAGCAATTTAATCTGTGTTATGGTAATCTTGCAGCTGACGAACATACATATATAAATATGATATAATAGTTATATAGATATTTTTAGTACATCCAGACACAGAACAAACAAATATGCTCGTCACACAAATGTTTGTCCTGGGCGGGAATCGAACCTACGACTAACCACTCGACCACGAGTTCATACTGTATGTAACTGTATTCGTCAGTTTGAAAGTTATATAAACAATAAATTTTAAATTTACGCTCATTGTTAATAAATAAAATTAATGCGTTTATTGGTTTTTGGAAATTCAATTCGAAATGGTTGAAATTCCAAGCCGCGATCAAATGTTTATAATATATAATGTTTTCTGAGGTGTGTGGTCTACCAATCCACACTTCGCCAGCGCGGTAGACTGAACCCAATTCCTACTCATTATGAGAGGGGACCCTGGACCAGCAGTGCAACAATAAAGGGTCGAAAAAGTAATAAATCATCAGTTGTTTGGTCACCATTACGAAGGCTCCGTCTAATTTGGAATC
>DWDX01000823.1:0-22551 GCA_018245675.1 Agara michaeli | reverse complement strand
GCTAATTACGCGCGTGAATGGCTGTCTTTTGACGATCAGAATAGGGTTGCTGCCAAATTAGATTAGTCGTGCTCAACAATCAAAAAGACTGGGGGAAATGGTAAGGTTTAAAACTTTCGACGTTTAATATTGAATTTTGGTATAAATACATTTTTAAATATCTCCGTAACTTCCTATTACATGTACATTAATAAAATACATCGTAGTATAGGTGATTGATAGAAGCAGATTTATTAAATATGTACATATCCTTCTTAGGGCCTTGTATCGATAAGTTTCCTTTTACCCTTTTAATTTATTCTGTTTTGACAACCCTGAACATTGAACGGATTTATCGTTATAGTAAAGCGTATAAGTCCGTGATGTTTAGCTATCAACAATGTATGCTTTAACGTTCAAGAAATAAAGCATCAATTCGATTGCAAAGTTATTTAGGTGTGAATAATGGTAGTTCTATAGCAAATACGCGTGTTCGGTTTTCATTTGTAATCTCTACTAAAGATTTTAATTATGTGATTACATTTGGAAGGATTTACATGCATAACCTCTTTTTATAATAAATAGGTACAAGGATTGCTTAAGTAGATCAGGTTGCTTAAGCACGGATGTCTTATATTACAGTTTTTCTTTTTAAAGCGCTTGTGCTTGAAAGACTATGCTAATTGTGAAACGCAAGGTTGCCTGTGAAGAGGCGTAAGGGTACAGTACAATCTGATTCAAGTGAGATGCTAGTGACATTTTTCCAAATGGAAATCATTCGTTTTGAACGACCATAGTAGTAAGTTCATTTGGCTTGATCCGGATAGATGTTTCAACATTTCTCACACACGGCTTGTCCATTAAAACGTTACTTTTAACATCGACATTAGACATGTTTATGGGAAAAAGTTCTTGTTTTAACTTTGCCATCCAAAGATTCGTTTAAGACTCGGGAAATAGGCAGCATGCAGTCCAACAACTCGAGGGTGCGAAGCGACGCTTGCGAGGTGCAAAATGATTTCATAATAGCGCCGTATAGTTGAAATTTTCGTACAGTTGCAATCAATATACAACATTTGCGTCACGATTAGCGCCGTCAACGTGATTTATTACAACAGCTGGTGAAATTTATTATACTTAACAAGTTTTCACGAGTTTTTAACAATCATGAATATTTCATTGCGATATAGCGGGTTGCATGTCCACCGGTTCTATACGGACAGCAGAAAAATACAAATCACACTCATAAAGTAAAGTAATTGCCCATAACTCTATCGTAGCAACTTAAAGGTTATGTTTTCACGTTTTCGTGTGATTCAGTGCAGCGATTATTGTAACTTGCTTAATTTGCAACGCGAGGCTTTTGATGATAATTTCGTTTGTTTCCCGTTTGAATAACTCACCGTTGCTATTGTTATCAAGAGTAATTAATAACTTCAAAATGTGTGTTAAATCAAAGTTATTCTAATCGAGAATAATATTTAAATTGCTTTTATAGTCGCAAGTTTACGTCCGGTCTAAGTATTTATCGTTGCTTCGCAAGTATTTTAACTATGAAGAAACCGTGCTAATCCTATATTGTAACAGAATTAACATTTTTTTACCGTGAAAATAGTAATTAATATAAAATAATATACCTAGTTAATAATAAATTATAGCAATCTGACGCTACATTTAATAATAGTCACTTAATTTGCTGGTCATTTACTTCGTATCTGCGTGATCCTTAAATATTTTACTTATAGATTAATATCTGGTATAGTGTTGTTTAAATGAAGTATTAGTATTAACAGAGGCTAGGCAATTGAACCGCATTAACAATTTTCAATAGAATTATACATTTATTACAAAACAATATAAATTTTATATTACTCTATGTATATTCAACTTATAACCATTCTTTACATTGCAAACTTATTTTGATGTCAATATTACTAACAGAGATCTTAGTACTTTAATTATTTGCGTATTTCTGTGAAAAGTCAGATTTCCTGAAATATCACAACAGCTCAGCCGGGTCCATTTGATCCCGCTAAATCCTAAAAGACCCGCGGATTTGCAGTCGACAGTCCCATTTGTACGCACACCCCACAGGGTATCAAATGACCATCAATGGCCGTTCCGTTGGCGAGACAATTACAAAATTATCAACCTTTTATTGAAATGAAATAGAAACGAAATTCATTTGACAGATGAACGTGCGCTGACAAATGGTTGTAGGGGAATTGTGAAGTTAGCCGAATCGTGTCATTCTGACAGAGTAAAGAGTCGAATGACATAATAGCGCGCTTAACGCGAGGGTGATTGCGGAATGGGGTACTTGTTTGTGGTCTTTGTCGTTCGATGTGGCACTCGACTGACTAATCGGACAATGTAGCACTTTTTTGTCGTAAATAGCAAGGCCCGTTGTTCCGGGAAAGAGATGTTACGGCAATAATATTTACTTTCAGATTAGATTAAGTACATAAACTAATACTTAGTCCATTTTGATTCGGAATGAAGGGAATAAATAGCAATAGGTAATGATTTGGAATAAAAGAACTATGGTAAAGTTTGTAGAGATGTATAAGGTACTTTTTATATTTGAAATATTAAGGTACTTATCAGGGCAGGATAAATTAGAAAATTCTTAAAAATTTCAAAATTTAAGGGTATTTTAGATTACACGTCACGCGAGTGAATTCTCGGGCGTTACTAATCTTTTATGTCGTTTATATTACTTGTGATTGAAATCGCAATATATTTAATAGCTTCTCTTGCAGTACAGAACATTCTTTAGCCGCTACTTCGAGGATGAATTTTGCACTTTTTTCACATCTGGCGCTACCATTATACTTGAGCTTTTGTTCAGGTAATATTACTACAAAGCTTTCATCTTACCGTGGCTCGAGTTGTACCTTATATTTTGGATATAAGGTTGAAAATGGCATAATTTGTGCATCATTATTAGATATGATAAACGGATGTGGTTGTTTAAGGGCGGCTATGCGGTCTACGAGTTCTATTCTGAGTTTCCAATTGCAGTTATTTCGAATTTGAGAAAACGTAAGCTTCAAGTTACTGGTGTTCTGGGTATTGGTAATTCAATTCACGATACTGCAAATGTTATTTTTTATTATTTATAAGCTTTCCATGTATGTAACTTGCAGAATTAGTCAATGCAGTGCTAGTCAATGCATAATTAGTCAATGTAGTGTTAGTCAGTTATGTGTGAGTTAAATCTTGCAACTATGTTTCAATCTATTTCCACTCAATCTATTGAACTGAAATTAGTATTAGGTATTTATGTCATGACGATGACAATACTGTAAATAATATGGCAACATTGCGCTCGTTTGTCGGAGCACCTGGGTTCGATTCCCACCCAGTACGAACATTTGTGTGATGAACATGTTTGTATGTTTTATATGTAATGGAACATCTGTATAAATATTGTGTACTAGTACATATATTCGTTTGTCCGCTGTCCGGTTACCATCACACGGGAATTGCCTAATATAGAACCGGGTACCCGTCCCAACTGTTATTATATACTGAGCTGTCAACATATTTGACGACCTCTTTTCGAGCACGTTAAACCAAATCTTCGTATTCCTTCAATAATAACAACGTTAGTTCACAAAGAAAACCCATAGAATCCGAAGCGGTTAACGAGAATCAAGTTATAGTAATCGCCGAACGATTCCTAGCTCCAAATTAGAGGCCCGACTGGCCATTAGGCGTCCGCGACGTGTAATTTGGGTCCCACTTTAATTACGTTTAATGTACACCGTTTACAAATAATCACATGTGCTACATGGCGATTTTGGATATCGAGATTATAGGGTGGCGCGGACGGTCGCCGACACGTTTTACGGTTCACGAGGAGCGATGTATGGTGTTTGTCGCGAAAAACGGTAAAGTATTCTTCTTACATACTCGTTTCGCTGACCGGCCTTATGGTCCAGCGGTTACAGACCGGATTGCAAAACCGGAGGTTGTGTATTCGATTCTCACCCAGGGCAAACATTTGTGTGATGAGTACGTTCGTTTGTTCTGTGTCTGGATGTCATAGAAATATCTACATATGTATGTATGTTTATCAGTTGTCCGGTTACCATAATACAGGCATTCAATTGCCTTATTTGGAATCGTGAAGGCTGTGTTTAATATTGCCCCTAGTTTTTGTTTATTATTACGTAATAATAATAATATCTAGACAGCTGATAAAGTACGTATATGTATACATTTCTAAATATTAATTATTAGAAGATAAGTGTCACAAAATATTCGTTCTGAATGGAATCGAACGAACAATCCCTGACTTTGCAATCAGGTCCACAAACTACTAGTCCTACGGGCAGTCGTATTCTATTATACATATGAATTAAAAGGGATATTTAGAAGCTTATCAATCCGCCGTCAGTGTTCATAGCGCGGCAAGAACTATTCCATTCTATTGGTAAATTATTATTTTGATATTAAGGCTCTAATGTATATCGCGCATAGTTACTCGCCGGTTGTGTAACGGGTCCTTGCTAACGACGCCGGCTATGACGGATCGGTAGAAGTATTTTTTGAAGTATCGAAGCTTGTGTTTTGTAAATTTTAACGCGTCAATTTGCGGCCGGGACTTATGAAGCCACCGCATCTAAATATACGTTAGGGTTTTTTGATTTCGAGATTTAACTTCGATCAATATTTCATGATATAACCCTATAAGTATTTAGACGATATAAATATATCCCTTACATAATTAAATATCCAGCGCTTTGAGGTTAATTGTAGTTGGAATTGAGGTTTCGCTTTTTATCAAAGGCTGTACTGATTGATTAATTTTATCATGTTACCATAACCTATTTCAGAATAAATGCGGAGTTTCATGGGCTACAGCTAATTTTAACATCACATAAACAGAGCATACCTAGCAGTCAGAGAACTATACAGTCTCTCCTTGCATTTAGGGGGTTGGAGAAGAATAATATTGTAAAGTCTTAGAGTTCTCCATTATGTTCTTTAAGGCGTGTTTGCCCATCAATTCGCTGTTGGCTAAAGTTGCAGACCTTAACCCTTCATTGGGAGAGGCGACTCGAACCCAACAGTGGGACAGTAAAAGGATTTATGATGTGATGATGATAAGATGGGTCTGTCTGTTAATATTTGACAATCTTGAGTTTGTTGGTTCCCATTGGAAAAATATATTGCCGCCATTCCTATTTTTCTTTTTATTATTCCAATATCCTCGTTGCATAGTAAACAACCAATTAATTAGTTGAATAAACAACGAAAAACTCTTCGCGCAAGTTCCCCATTCAAGTGCTGTACCAATTAGCCAGCGGTTACAGTGCCGAAATTAATAGCCAATCGAAACTAATTGTCGGGGGTTCGAGTCCGGGGGCGATTTTTTGCAAGTCAAAACAGGTTAGCGGCGGTTTCGCCCCGCGGGCTGATTTTATGCAAATACAACGCGATATTATGCAAAGCTAGGATGTGGGTAGTGTTGGATGCTGACCCTCAAATATCAGACAAATACTTCGTGATTTGGAAGATTATGAATGAAATTTCTTAGTTGAACGGATAAGCTCATTTACGACTGCTTCTAATTGCATAACTACGTGGTCGCCTGTCTGCTATGAATTTAAGAGCAAAAGTTAAATTGTATTACCATATACAAAAGTTTAGCACGGAATTGCCATATAAATATTGCCATGTTTACTCGTATTACAGCTGGTCTTGACCTGCTCTTTAATACGCCGCCAATTTGATTACACTCATATCGGTTTTTAAATATCGATATAGGTACACAAAAAGGGTTTCCCAACCCTACGTCTACAAGGGTTGCGGTGACCAATTTGCGTTTTAATTAAATATACGCATAACTGACTTGTTTTGTTGCTAATTGTTTCCACGAAACGCGGTGTGATTTTGAGGGCGATTGCGACGTTTGATCGTTGTATGCACAATATTAAATTTAAATGCTATGTATGAAAATCTTCTACGTTTTTGTTATTCTTATTAACCATTGGCCTCGTGGTTCAGTGGTCGCATACCGCTAAACTGCAGGTCGCGGTGTTTCTATGTGGTTTTCTGATTCTAACTACCTACTTTAGCAAAGATTTTCACAAAAACTGTAAGCGAAATTATTCACAGGGAAAGACGAAAATGATACTACAGTAACATAATGTCTCAAATGTTTATAAGAAGTCTATTTTAGGACTCGTACGCACTGTCCGGATGCGAATTTTTATACTACGAGTACATGAAAAATTGTAGCATTGCATATTAAAATTAGAATTTAACTGTATACACAAGATGACTGAGATAATATTAAGTTTCGTAGCTTTACGGTAAAAGTCTTTATATTATCTTCTGAGAAACTTTTCTCTAGCAGCTTGCATGTAAAGTTGTATGCGCCTAATGTAATTTACGGACCACTTTTTCCTGTGCATATTAGACATCTCTTTGTCGAATGCTGTTAGTGAAGCTTTCAGTGAGAAAAACGGTTGTTTTCAATTTTACTTCAGCACGGGGACTAAAACAGTGTCTAATATGAGACTTCTTTTTCACTCTTCTTATATTAAATGTGACAGAAAAGGACAAAAAAACGTTCAATTCGCAGCTTACCTAATACTTTTTTTAAGGAGTTTTTTCACAGAAAAGTATATAAAATGCGTCGACACACGCTTCAGTCTGGCAAGCTTTTAAAGGCGGATAGTCTGTAAACTCTTAGGGTTGGTGGCCTATTGTTGGAACGCTACGGCATATGATACAACGACTCATATGCATTAAGGCTACCCGGGGGAGCACTGGTAACGTTACTCTATATTTGGTTATGGTAATGTTGTGAAAAAGCGGCAGGTTAGGTGGCTTCGTAGATTTAATGTCGTGTGATGTTGAGTAATAAAGATAACATTTGACTCGTAACACACGTATAGAGTTCATTACGGATTATGTATCTTAATGTAATAGTTACATATTATCACAGCTAAGCTATTGCTTGTGCATTTTAGTCTCTCACCTCGAGGGTCGCGGATCAGATCCTGGACCAACAATAACTTTTCAAGGTTATAGCGATTCGTAAATTAAATATCACTAGCTGGTATGGTGAAGGTAAACATCGTGAAGAAATCTAAAATTTTGCTTTACTTCCGGCTACGTGAACCAAAATTTGCGCAACCTGTGCTATTGTGATCAAGTGATAAATTACTTATATAAATGTCTAAATACAATACACGTACACAATACAAATACAAATACAACCCAAATACACGCTTAAGTATATAGACAATTTTACACGCAAACACACAATATTAATATTCATGATCATCAAACAAATAGAGAAATTTGCGTGACAAATTGTTTTCGTTCTTCTAATTTAAATCACCATTTATTGTACATATAAAAACAGAACAAAGAAATGTACTTTCATGAAAAACATATCTTGACGCTAAAATAAAAACTATGCCCGCCGCAACCTCAGGCGATAAGTTACAAATTGTGGGACAAAAAGCTCGGCCGTTTAACGTGAAATACAGCGCCGGAGACAGCTTTCATAAAAGCTCACGTGACATATGGCGGGCCGGGCTCGGACGTTGTTTGTTTAGACATTTACTTTTTTGGGCTTTGCGGGGCTTTTAATTTGTTTTTGTGGCTTTGATTATATGGGTAGCACGTTTTTGTTTTTCTTAACTTTGTTGAAAATCGTTTTTGATTTTTGTCGTTACAAAAAAAATTGTTTAATTTGTTTGCTACTTATTTTGAAAAATTGTAAAATTAACAAATATTTTCTGTATATCTATGTAAGGTTACTAGTGTTTTATATAAAATACTGATATGTTAGTAGTAAAACCCACAGTATGTTATATTGTTAGTAAGAGTGCGTTATGAATATTTGTCTTTAGTGGTCTTTAGTGATTAGAACCACGAGGTAGGGGGTTCCACCTTAGGACATAAGCCATTTCACATATAAAAAGGATTAGAAATATAGTTTAAAAACATAAAATTTGTAATACAGCCTTTACGGCGGTTTAATGTACACCGTTAGTCACATTTAATGTAGCGTTCTTTTCCGCGATATTCGCAATTTATAGTGGCCAATTTTCAGATGTGAACAGTGTAGATCTACGAATTATTTTTACACTCTTAGTTTACTCAGAAACATAATGTATACAATGCAGAAAATTATATAATAATAATATCTGCAAATCACAGCTGCCAGTGTTGACTAACAAGGCTCTGATAGAATGTGGTAGGTATAGAATTTTTTTTCCGGGAAGTCACAGCTTATTCACTGAAGTTTTATGTAAGGAAGTGACTCTTGAGAGTACCCTTCGCACAAGCACTGTGTAATGTGAACCATTAGTCATGTTTAATGGAGTGTTCTTCTCAGCGATATTTGTAATTTATGGCGACCAACTTCCAGATATGCTCAACGGAAGTTGGAAAATTAACATTCTGACTTTGCAGTAAATTTTATGTATTCGTTTTTACGTGTACCAGGATGAGCATAGAACATGCAAAATCACTAATACGTAGAAACAATTTTGCAAATATCCCTCGGATTTGAAACCATATATTTGTCTAAACTTTATTTAATTTATTTGCACATATGTTTGCAACAGTGCTTTGAGCTTTTATTAATTGAGCTTAATTGGAAACTGGTATATTCTACGTGTTCAAGACTTGATTTTACTGTAACACTAAGTATCTAAGTATATATATATAATTTCAACATAATGACTTCACGTTTTAGCTTTAATAAGAACATCAGATTAATTTAATGTAGCGTGTTGAGAAACGATTTTATATAATTTACGTTGATCACTATCTATATATCCCGAGCCAGTGGTATTGGAATTCAAATTGGATTTTTTTTCATCATAAAATACAATAACACTTTGAATTTGTGCTTCAATTGGCTTGATTTGTCTCTGTTTAGTGATTGAAAACACTTTCTTCTCCCTACAGCCGTGCCACTGAAACCACAATTTACACAAGATGGAAATATTGGCATGTTATTTAATACGCTCAGGTCTCTATCCCGGCAAGTGAATATAAAAAGTACGTGATAATAGTTCAAAATCACGTTTACGCTTCGAAAGGGTATGTTTTTGAATTTTATAATAGTCGTACAATGTCCCAAATGGTGCGAAATCCCAAAATAGTATTACAAGATAATTTTTGATTAGACACATAAATGTATTCAATAAATCGTTCTTATCGGAACGCCACCTCATTATCTGCTTTCCACCGCTCCAACATTTCATCTAATGATAATTAACTACGCGACACACAGATAACTCGTGTGAATGACTCAATATATTTTGTGATAACAGTTATTTAATAGCGTGACATAATTCCTCTCGATAACTAGCCGTGCTATTAATGAATTTATGCGTTTAATGTTATTTCAGTTAATATTTTCTTTTAATGAGTAAATTGACATTTTCTTTTAATTGTGTTACGTAAGTAGAAGAACACACGAGCGGGCGATATTCAATAGTAACCACTGCCCCTTATGGACGTTTGCAAACAACCCCTAATAGGACTGTAGGAATAAGACTCTCAGTGTGGATTAATTCAGTTACTTATTAATCTTACCAATAAAAATAGTTAGCATTTAATGTGATAGTTAATTTTTTATAAATAAATATTGATGCGTTTTTTTTACAAATTATAATATCTGTAATAAAACATAGACAAGTAAAAAAAAATACAGACGAATTGAGAACCTCCTCCTTTTTTTGAAGTCGGTTAATAAAATAATTCGACTGTGTCTCGTGTAAGCATAGAGCTGTGCAATCTAGAGGAACGCGCGAGGTACGCAACCTTTTTTCAAAATGAATGCCCGCAATTAATCAGTGTTTATTTACGACGAGGGCCGTTAATTCGTTGGCGAGATGAAAAGTTAACCTATTAACTTGAATATATTTAGAGCTTTTTCACGGGCTCCCTCCATTTTGTAAAGGACTGTACAGGAGTGGCGAGGCGCGCTCTAAGAATAATTAACGATGGACGGTGATGCTCAAGTGCTATTTCCAAATGTGACCTACTTGCTGTGTAAACTATAATTTTTTATGCCATGTAAAGTTAGTTTGTGTGTCGTGTGATTACAACCCATTTATCGTACACAACGTTGCCTTCGCTTCTCCAGTGGGTTTTAATTGAATTGAAGTGATGTTTGGTAACAAAAAACATTTGGGTTACAGTCAATTAAGTAACAAGCGTTAAAACTTGTCGGAGGCTATCGCAACTACAGGATACATCCGTGCCTAAGATAACCGATCATTTTATTACATGTATTTGAAAGGTAATCAATTACTCTATTGGACTTATTTATAACGGAGTCAAAGATAAAGATAAAGTAGTACACATAGTCTCGGTGTGTGTGTAAGCTTCTTAACGTTCCGGCGAAGACAAATGACCGCCTTTTAAGAATTAATTTGAAAGAATACTCCGCAGCTCGTATTTCATTGTCATAACGTTTTTTCGCCCACGAGTATAACGTTCTGCCTCTAATTAGCCCTTGATGTTTTCACGCAACTGTTTCTAAGCGTCTTTTATAAAGTTTATTTTGATTTATCGCCGCGATGACAAATTGCTGCGCGCCCCGGTCGGTTCTTTATTTAAAAGTATAACCTTTTTTCATTAAATCGATGTTAATGTAATCAGATTCAGATTAGTGTTGTTCATTGTCACTTTTTCTTTTGAGATTTTAATTATTCAGTTCAATCAAGTGTGAACGATTTAAGTGTGATTGCAATGATTATAGCTTAAGGTAACTTCTGATGTTTTTAAGACATTTAGTATAGAACCACGGTGGTTGATGTAAAATGTAAGTACATTAATGGCTGTTGAAGGCTTGCTATCACTGAAAGGAATATCTATTAGTAGGCGATGTTGCGAGTTAGAGAAGGACAGAAAAACAAGACAGATGCAGAAACAACTAAGTAAGCTAGAATATAAACATAGTTGCTTCCGTAACTGCGTTCTAATGGATCCAATTGAGCGGGTAAACATTGTTACTTATAACCGTGGACGCCATAAATAAGGCACTATCGGCTGCTTCTTTGAAATATTCCTACTCGAGCGCTTTATAAATCTCACATTACGCAGACAACAAAAGCACTTTCACAAATGGATAGGACAATTATGAATTTATACACATGTAATAGACATAAGTGAAATAGCAAAGAAAATGAAATACTTTCACGGTTATTCCTACAAATTTAATTTAGGTTTCACTCTGATTTGTCACATTCGATTAGTTATACTAGCGCTAACAATTCGATAAATATTTAGAAGTTTTGAAAAAAAAAATTATAAATAAACACTAACATTTAAAAAAAATTAAATTATTACAAAAATCCAACTTCAATCAGTGTGGACAAACTTTTCTTAGGATATATCTGTAACTTCTTAACTGAATCTATTCCATGTAACTATCACTTCGCAACTGAACTGTAGACTGAATTTCCGAATTGCAAATGTATTAGCAATTTAAATTCAAATTTCGAATATGAGGAATACCATATCCGTTACAGTGCGCATGGACGTTTTTATAGTCAGTTATCAGTCTCACGAGGTCCGAACAATAACCGTTAATATTAACTATTGCAACAATAACTTGAATTTACAACGCAATAACCGTTAAACGGCAAGACAAGGTGTCCGCAGTACGTACGTAACTGTGGTTCCGACTAAGATAAGCTTACGATTGACGACGCGTCATTGATCTGCCGGACGAAGAAATGGACGAAACAAGGTCTTGCCGCGTCAACAATTGCCAATGTTCTTCTAATATTAATAACGAGCTTTTGCCAGCGACTTCGTCCGCGTGGAATAGTGACTTTGGGCAGCATTTTAATTGCCTAGAATACTTCTGTTGCAAATAATACAGATACAAACTGCTCAACGCGGACGAAGTCGCGGGCAAAAGCTAGTAATTAATATAGCCTCCATTGATCAGTGATCATGTAGCATTCAAATGGTGAAAGAATTTTTGAAATCGGTCCAGTAGTTTTTGAACCTATTCGTTATATACACACACACAAATATTTCCTCTTTATAATATTAGTATAGATTGATATAATACCACACAGCTATTTTATTCCGAAAAGACCTCTGCCTGCGTTATGGTAACCGGACAGCTGAGAAACATGCATGTAAATACTGTATAATACTTATGCACATATTTTTGGACATGGACACCTGCAGCCCACCTGCTGTAGAGACTTCAGACGCCATTCGGGATATGCTGACCTTGGTAGGAAGAGTTGGTCTAATGAAGGCTCACGCGCTCGCCACTTCCTCAGTCACGTTACGGCGATATGACAGCGGCGCCATTTGTAAAACTCAATTACGCCGCCCCTAATAATGATAATTGATGAGGAAATTCGCGAGCTTTTTGCGGGGGATCCTTCACGGCTATATTTCTTGTCCCTGTCGCGTTTCCATTGTGCTATTTCGTACGTCATAAGTTTTCAAATCCCTAACACTATTTACGACATTTTGCCGGACACACGCTGCGGCCAAAGCTCTTAAGAGTCTTAAGCCTTTCATGCTCCACGTATAAAAAGTATACAATATTCAATTTTATGGAATAAATGAAATTGTTTTGTGTTCATTGACAATTGTAACAGAATGCTTAAATCAAATTTTCTGTGTGTCAGAATCCTTTGTTTATTTTAATCACAGTTATAATTTCAGTCACAAAACTAAGCATATGCAACTTTTATATTGTACAGTTCTTTACGTACAGCGTTGCGTTATTCTAAAAATATATATATAAATTAAATAAAGAATATCAAGAATGGTTATAGAATATATTTTATTTTATTTCCAACCGAAACAAACAATTTCTTGTTGCTATGGAAACGCGGAGCTGCTCCGCGATATTTCTTCATAACGGAGCTCCCCTGTTTAATTTATAAATCGCTTCACGACTGATTAAAAACTCTTTTGAAAAATTTACGAGCACCCGAAGAAGCCGTCATAGCCATCTACACTTTTTTCGTCAGCTGCAAATTAAAAAACAAATTTCAGGTTCAAGGGATTCGTTTTCGCGATTATTAACGCCGCGCCGGGTACTTTTCTTTCTAGAACGTAACGTAATCATTCCAAATTTAAAATCATAGATAACACGAGCGCGAAGGACCATAGATAAATATTGACAACAAATTATAATATTCTTTATGGTATTTGATGATCTTTTTTCGCCGTTGGCTCTGAGTAAATTATGTTCGTTATCTATCCACAGATAATATATACACCGATACAATTTAAGAACACGAATTTATAGGCACAGATAACATTAACAGTGAAAACTTGCACACTATGACCTTTGAGGCGCTTAGTTAGCAGATAAAAATAAAATTGCATTTGTTACTCGTAAAGTCGTCAAGGGCAAGTTTCAATATATTCTTTTTTTTATTTAAATATCCACTACGGCCGGTACGTATGCAAAGATAACAGTATTTCTTTATTGTGCACATTGCATTTCTTATCTGGATACGTTATGACGTAATAAACAATGCATATGTATAGTTATAAAATCGCTCACTTGTGGCGCTACTTGTCATATTACGTCACTTAGTTACCATTCCATACGTGTTTGTGAGTTATTACTGTAATTAATTAATTAGTGTATTACTGTAATTGGCGATAAACATTGTCTCTCTATATAATATTTAATAAGTACATATATAATATTCCCTTTTTATATTATTATCGTTGTAGTTTCCCGATGCAGATATGCAGTTTTGAAAGGGATCTTGTACGCGAGTTAATGACCAGTATTAAGTGGTTCGGAGTGGATGCCGTGGATTTATGGTCCCCGCGGGGCACGGTAACCGCCCATTACGATGATTCGAGCCTCGTCTGTCAGACCTGAACGATGCTTACATAACTCCACTTATATTACTTACTCAACTTTTTACAGACTAGTAGATACAAAGCGGGCTTTTAAATGAAGTTGTTTCAAGGAAAGATAAAGTGAGGAAAACGTTTTTGTCTATGTTTATAATAACAGTTTATGGACAATCTTATTGTAAAATATTTACGACATAAGTTTTTCTAGGACATAAGTTAGTTACAAGCCGTTGATAATAATCTGTTATATTGCTAAATAAATATATGTAGTTAATATTCTTAAAAACACTGGGTTGGGTTATTATGGTAATTGAAATGGTAATTTCTGTCCCACAGCTGGGCATCGGTCTCCCCAGCATTATCGGGGATATAGATAAAATATAACAAATACCTACATTAAATATAATACAATAAAATCACAAGTGAATGCTAGAAAATAAGTATATTAAAGAAATAGTTAATTTTGTTGTGTGTAATGATTAATTTTTACGAAGGTTTCTGTTGGGAACGTCTTCATGGCTATTCCTTCTATAATAATAGTAACAATAGGTAATTCTTGTCAGTTATTCACGGACGGACGGACGTATAATATTTCCGATTTGTTGCTCGGCCAATAATTTTCATCTATGCATATCTGCACTGGGTCTGCGTGGTGCAGTATGCTCCAGGTTTTACTGAGATAGAGTTGCAGTCAAATTAGTTAGATGGCTGTGCATAAACTTTAAATACATTTTTAATAAGAAAAGCAGTTTTGGTAATCTTATCGTCATTATTCTAGCCCGTAGAATGTCCCCTGCTAGAGATCCATGGATATTACAATTGAAGGCTTAGGGGGCTTTCAATTTACACCTTCTCCGCTCACTGAATCTTTAATTAAACAGTGATTAAAGTCAATAAAACGATTACCAAGCTAACACAAATCGGTGTTCGGAATCTCCACAAATCAATCAAAAGCAATCATCGGTCATTACAGACCAACAAAAAGATGCAGGGCGAACGTTTACCTGATTGAGGGCCAAAAGTGCTGCAAATTACAGAGTGCGCGGCAGACGGGCTATTTCACTGGCTGTCGTGCGCACGGCATTGGCCAAATTGGGGCCGTTTAGGGCCGGCGACACGAACTCACTTCGAGCTCAATCACTCCAGACATCGACCGACTTTTCTCTTTGTTTAGCGGTTGGCAAAACTGGCTACTATACCGGAGGTCAAGGGTTCGATTCCCATCCAGAACAAAGTGCGATGAGTACAATAGTTTGTGTCTACGTGTAGAATCAGATAATCGTGTTTGTCGTGATCGTATCGTTTCTGCTAAAGAGCCTCATTGAAAATTATCGGCCACCTCAAAATGGGACGAAATTACAAATTACTCTCACATTTAAATTGAAAACTACATACTATGACTACTACAGAGTAAGTCGCCAATAAAGTGTACCAGAAACGGTTCGTCTCTCAATTAAAATTAAATTGACCTTAATCCATTCGCGTTACCTATACTCTATATTCTAGGCATGTAAATAACATTCAAATGTTTGTCTGTGATTTCAAAATGATTGGGTTTTCTCGAGTGTTTAAAGTTATTTACATGATACTGAAGCTTAAGTAAACTTCTTTCAAATTTTGCTCTGTCTTTCTATTTGCCCCGGCTAATCTCCGAGAATGGATGAACCGATTTTAATCGGACTTACACTGGCAGATAGAAGAGGTTACAGTGCGACGTATAGGCTACTTTTTATTCCCACTGGATCTAGGCTTACGCGGGTAACACCGCGGAACACAGCTGATTAGTATATTATAAATTCAATACTAGGCTGTTCAAATACTGCATGTAATAGGTATTTATAAAACACGATATGTTAACGGCAGCTCGCTTCCTCGGCTAATAGTGACACACACGATAAGCTGGCACGTATACTCAGTATCGGGCAAAACCAGCTTTTCTCAAAGTGGGCGATAATGGCCCCTTGTTGGCGCTTGAGGCTATCAGGGGCTCAATGAAGTCATTTGGAGGGAAAAGGTATATTGGAAACACTAGGTATATTTAAAGTAAACAAGTGCTAGTAAATAACTAGGTCTCAAAGTGGGCAGTAGAAGAGAAAAGTTTGAGAACCGGTGGGCTAAAGCCGTACTGCACTATGACAAATTTGTCCTTGACTTATTGAAAAATTAAAAAGCGTTGAAAAATATTTTCGTCTGATTTTCGTGCTATCTCATTCAGAGGTCACCGTAGCCGATAGATGATAGCTATCAAAATGTAGTACTACTTATAATATTTGTACATAATTTATAATGAATAAGTGATTTGAACAGGTGTGTGTTATATCTTGCCGGTATGCGTATGATAATTGTTGTAATCGTAATAATATTGAGGCAATTAAACAATTTGCGTCTAAGCTGTGCGTAGCTGACACTTTGAATTGAGAATGATATAGGAGATTAATTATAAAGTAATTAAATTACAAATAGTAAACATATGTATGAAATATGTACGTCCAACACTATTGAGATGTAGATAGTAGCACATTCATTTGAATGGGAGGTCACGTTATGTTTGAACGTGGCTTGTCTAAATATTCTTACGGACATTGTTTTGTTATTAAGTATGCCTGTCGTTTGGTATGTGAACAATACCACATTACTATTTAAAGACATATTTAAAGACTCAAATACCTGTTTTCAGTTTCACCAATACATTTGTATAAGCAACACGAATAGTATTGAAATAAAGTGACGATTGAAAATGAAAGGTGAAATATTAAGAAAAATCTCTCTCGACACGATAGGTGTGATACCAGAACTGAATATAGTTGTGAGTCAAGAGGAGAATGCGGACAAGAGCGAGGAAGACGATTATTTGGTGAAGACGATCGGTGCATTCGGATTATGGCAAGGGATTATATCTACAGCGGTTGCTCTGACTAGAGCTATCGCGTTGTGGAACATGATGTCCATCGGATTCCTGACACCAGTCACTGAATATAAGTGTGTTAAATTCGCAGATAATTTGACGGTCGAAGTGAAAAATTCTACTTGCTATAGTACTTGTTTAAAATACAACTATTCCAGTATTGTACGAAAGAACATTATAGAAGATTTCGATTTGATTTGCCAAGATGCCTGGTTGGCGAGTTTTACGCAATCCATTTTGATGTTGGGATTGTTGCTCGGAGTATCCATATTTGGATGGATATCTGATAGGTGAGTGTTCAGTTTTTAACAAACCTACTTTGATCAAGTAGCTCATAGATAATCAAAATATCATAAATAGTTGGCCCTGTGCTTCTTGTTTTGAAACGGGGAAGACCTAAAGTTGACTCACGTTTAAACCAAATACAATAGTATTTAAAAGAAGGTTTCTATGAATATTTTGCATCAATAAGATACATGTATTCTTCTTCAAATCAATATTGCACATTTTTCGAATTTGTTCCGGTTTACAGAAAAGAAACATTTAGTATCTTAAACATAGTTATGCTGTTTGATGATTTAGTGTTAATAATTATGATTTATTGTTTCTTTTCTAGGTTCGGTCGTCGCATGGCACTACTGCTATCAACATTTATGAATGCTGTGTTTATGGTGGCCTTACCTTTCTCACCAAATTACGTAATGTTCTGTTCCATCAGATTTTGTGTAGGCATTGCGACTGGTGGATCTCTAATTGTGTGTGTTGTACAAGTTATGGAAATCATTGGCAAAGAGCATAGAGAAATCGCTGGCGCATGCACTTTACTACCAGATGGCTTAGCTGAAGCTTCTTTGGCCGTGTTTGCGTACTACACGTCAGACTGGCAAGGATACACCATGAGTTACGCTATAGCCACCTGTATTATATTTGTCGTATTGATCTACATTCCCGAATCACCAAGATGGTTAGTAACAAATGGTAGGCTTAATGAAGCGATTGGAGTTATCACTAAAGCAGCTAAAAGGTTTGTTGTTCTTAATCATTTTGTTACGTTTTAAAAGCACATATATTCCAGTACCCTAGTAGATTACTAATTGACGATATTTAAATATTTTTTTCTTTAAAAACTCCATAATACCTGTTGTCATAAATAAAGCGATTTTACCGTAACTGCTAATGAGCGTATACGATACTGCAATGTCGTAAGTGTTGCATACATCTGCTATTTCCTTTGTATGTTAAGTTGTACAAAAGGTTATATTTTCATATGTGACTCATTGCTGTAACAACATGTAAAGAATTCTTGCACATCAATCAAGGTTGAATATTAAACGTGCTGTCTCAATTTCAGAAATAAATTGGACTCATCAAACATAGAAGTCATTATAACAAAAGCGGTTGAGGATATGAAGTTGAAAGACAATAATTATATCAAAACAACATATATGGACTTTTTTAGGTCGAAAAAAAGTGCGTTATTGACATTAACGGTTTTTGTTATATGGTTTGCGTGCGGTGTCTGTTTCTACGGCGTCTATCAATACTTAACTCTGATTAGTAGCAACCCGTACTTAACAACTATTATTGCAGGATTAGTTCAGGTTTGTATCCTTTAATACACGATTTAAATTTTGATTAGTTGAATAGTTGCGCAGTCTACTTTTATGTTCAAAGTACTCAAATTTCAACTATTTTTGATAGTGTGGTTGTAGTAGCTGCTATTATAAAGTACATAATATTTTCTAAGTAACGTGAAATATGCTAATCTTGTCCAGCTGTGGTGCATATTCACTTACTTTATTTCGTTACTCAGTTATATAACTTTAACGAATTGCATACCTTTTTGTATTTCGAATATATGTTAATTAATTATTGTTTTCTTTTCAATTTCAGGTGCCGATGTGTCCCGTAGGAATTTTCTTGAACAAATCATTTGGCAGAAAGTTCTCTACAGTTGGAACAACAGTACTGGCCGGAGCAACGATGATCGTTCTAATTTTCATTCCTCAAGGACATTGGTCTGCTATTCTTTTAGGTGTCATAGGTTTTTCTTCACTCAGTGTTTCGTTTGGTATAGCGTATATTTATGTGTCAGAGTTATTCCCAACGCCTTTACGTAATATGGCTCTCGGTATGTCCTCTGGTGGTGCGAAGGTCGGTGCGATGCTTTCCCCGTTCTTAGCCAATTTGACGCCGAGGTGGTTACCTTCGTTGGTTTTCGGGATAATCCCATTCATAGCAGCCGTGTCTTGTCTGACGTTACCTGAGACAAAGGGACGGAATTTGAAAGACAGTATTAAGAAATAATATTTTAATGGTATATTGCCCTTTTTAAACGATTCATTCTGAAAATGGTGTTATAGTTTACTCCAATTCACTTAACGATTACGTCAGTTTCAATGTACAAATATACACTGTGGACTATTTTTCTTGGCACTAATTGTCTTAGTTTATTTGGCACTAATTGCATTAGTAACGCTTTAAACCAATGCACAAGTAAATATTGAAATACTTATATTTTAACACGTTAAAGTTTATATTATTCTCGAAGTTAGAAGATTGTTTGATGCTTGCAATACTTATGTAGGTGCGGATGTTTTTAGTGTAATAGTTAGAGACCCTGTTTACTAAGCGATGAGCACATTTGTTTGTTGTCTGTGTGTGTATATGTGTGTAGGTGTAATAAGAATACATGCATATTCGCAAATTGAAACAAACCCGTTCCGAACTCGCCTGACAACTCGAGTAGCAGATAACGACACCGAATGGTAGCAATCTTCGAGTTGTGCTACGTTTTGCAACATAAAACGATGACCGCTCATAAATTGGATCACGAGCTGATGATCGTGCCGGCGACGTGACGCTGCGCCGGACCGGCGGACGAGGGCGCGGCGGCTTTGTACCGCGCGCCACGGGAATTGATCGAATTAGATCACTCGCAGACGTAATTGAGATGCGGTGTGAGAAAGAGGGTGTGATGAGTATTCCCATATGTTCAGCGATGCAGTTTTGCGACACAAGTACATTTATAATAATAATAATTGGGATATTCTACACATGGCATCTGATTAGTGACCGAACAGGACAGAACAAACAAATGCACTTATCGCACAAATATTCGACCCGGGAATCGAACCCATGACCTTCGGGTTTAGCAGGGCTTCTGACCACGCCACTGGTCAGAGAAGATAGCTGATTTTATAAAAGCGAACGATCGTTAAATCATTACTCTGCAATAATGTTACAGCGCTTGATGAAATCAGGGGCGGTACGCAACTTTCCCAAATCACCAGTCGCCGCATTACGGTTTGGGGTAATAGAGTAACAAATCTACTTCGTGATCCTCTGGGGCCGAACCGGCAATCTCGTGCCCTGTTATTTGGATTGCTCGGTGCAGATAGAACAAAGGCCACCATTATCTAGATGTCCACTTTATTGTACAGCCATCATACCGACTCATATTTAGTGCCCACCGTTGGGCATGGATCTTTCTCGCAATTGTGGGCGGGATTAAATTTATATTTTGTGTGTAACATGTCATATTTTTATGTGGGGGTGTACTACACTCCTCTGCCTACCCCTTAGGGGATTACAGGCGTGATGTTACGTTATGTCATATTTTTATGTTAAAATTATTTTTTTAAGCAATTATGAATAAGTCGTCGCACTGTAAGTCATTACCTGTAAGAGAAATTATATTATGTAATTCTGTTGGTACTTCAAATAATGAATAAATAAATAATAATATATGAAGATATGTTATAATATTGTGTAAAAAAAAATATGAATAAAGTATTTGAATTTTGAAAGAAAATCTCCGATATTTTTGTAGCAAAAATATTTATTATGTACAATTTTTTTTATGATTTCTACCCTTAGCGCTTATTTGTGGTGCAGCTGACCATTAATACATAGCCTGTATTCATGAGAAATAATCCATCTTTTTATGAGTAAGACCATTTTTAGAATTGGATCAATAGTATCAGAGAGTATCCCCTGCAAAGAAACTTTTGTGCTTTTATAATAGCAGTATGGATTGCAACATTCCTGATATGGACCATAAATCTTGTTGAGCACAATCACTCCACGACGGAGGAAACTGATGGCGGATAGTAATTGCAGATTGTGAGATGGGCAGCACCACGACCGCGGTGATTGTAGGCTTTCCAATATCGACGGACAGACAGATCTGATTTCCAAGTTTGATATAGATCGGTCGGTTTGAAAATTGTTGGGATTTGCTTTAATATTTCCGTACATAGATTGTTCATTAAGTAAGTACTTTCGTTTTAATACCCGGAACTGATCCAGACACGGCTTTGATTGATTCCAAATCAGGCAATTCAATACTTGTGTTATGGTACCCGGACAGCTAATAAAAGTACATACTCGAATATATGTATGATGTTATGCTTGTAAGTTTTTTATTTTTGTAGGTAGTGTACATATATACATATATGTATATAATTGTGGAATGGCTGTTATCACATCTGCGTGGAATATGAAATAAACATTTCAGTGCAAGTTGCCATTCTAAAAGAAAGATGGAATAGGAAATATTTCGCCCGAATAGTCCTACGGTCAATGATCATAGAGAGAAAAGAAAATTAAAATGTCAACTCATAGTAAATCTTGTCAACGTTGTAGTCTTTTGTTTTTGATTCACACATTACCGATGTCTCGTCGTAACAATCGAGAATGTGAGAATCTAACGTTTAATATAAATAAAGGTGTTTAGATAAGCGATCCTATTTACCGTATGACAAAATTTCCCGTGTACTATTTAGCAACATAATTTTCTTAAAGCCAAAACGTAGACGGGGACGATAAGATATTTTCTTTTCGTTTAGCCTGTTAGCATATCAAAGATGGAGTATCGTGATATCATAACCTCAGGAACACACGTATACGAAGGCGATAATCTATTAGATGCACGTAACAACAATACAGTCCCCGGAGCCAGGCATATCTCAGATCTGTATCAGTTCCGGCGCGCGTGTGGCCAGACGACGCACGGGGGTGGATCTGGACCTTTGAGACTCAGCGACGAATGCTACTTCACTTCATTGATTAAAATCCTAGAAGTCTACCATTTTTTGCTTACAAATATATTTGACTTAACAAATAATAGTAATAGGAGCAATTCCACACACTGCTATCCGATTCAAAATTGGACAATTTATTTCCTAACTTGTAGGATGACAAGCACCCTGCCTACTTAATATTTCTAAATATATAACATTTTATATATAAGTTTCTATAACATTCTAAAGCACTCGCTAGAAACGTATAACCCAATTAGTGGCAACAATTAAGACCGGTGGTGTCGCCACCTGGGTGGTGAAGTGTGACGCAAAAAAAAAACACGATACTTAAAATTCAAGCCGGCGCGCGTACCTGGTGGTCTCCGACATTGGTATTCCGACGGTGCGATGTTGGTAGCCATTTGTATGGACGTCGGAGATTAAGCAAAATATTGTTTGTTAATGAATGACCGGCGATTTCGAGATAGCGTAGTGTGATTGTGCGATGTATGATTGATTGATATGAATGGATTGCCCGATGGAAGCCAGTGGCGAACTATTTTTATTACTGTTTGTTTGCTTTTGAGATACTTTTCGCAGAAGCGATTTGCAAGTCGTTCATTTCGCAGTTGTTTATTTTGTACTTACTTGATAATTTTATCATTAATCCTTTTATCTGTTTATTATACCATACGGGTGACGGCTAATGAGATTTAATTGCAGTCTAGATAGTAGCACCCTCACCTAGAAAGTGCCTAGTCACTCTTGTCTTGAATTATCCTAAGTTAAGCGTAT
>DWDX01000822.1:0-22555 GCA_018245675.1 Agara michaeli | reverse complement strand
GTTTATTGTGGTTACTATTATACCGTCCCTCCAGGTTCCTAACGGGGTAGGCAGGGCGCACCGAACGCCAAATACATCTGTCTGTCCTACAAACTCAACGCGCTTCGTCTACATTCATCTCTCTCTTCGTGCATACACGCCGGTTTCGGAGACTCTTGACTCCCCCGTCATCCAGTGTCTGACCTATTCGGTCGAGACGGGACAGTCTAGGTCTCCCTCGGCGAACACATCCATCAACACTCGCATTGTGTACCTGCTCTGTCATTCGTTCATCATACATTCCTTCTCATTATCGTCATGCATATAAGAAATGTATATATTAAAAATCTGGTTAAAACAAACTGTTTTGAGGTAAATTGTGCCCTTCAGCGTAGCTGTCATTCGCTGATGTCTCGTACTGGATCAGTAGGAGTAGAGAATAGCTTGTTAATCATAAATAATTTACTCCTTGTAAATACACAATACATATAATAACTGGAATACAAAAGAAATTGTTTTGTAAATATATATTTGTTACTTTATAAAAGTTTATGACTGGTCCGCTGGTCGAGTGGCTACACTCCCTGCCTGCAACACCGGAGGTCGGTAGTTCGATTCCCCACGAGTTGTTCTGTGTCTGGGTGTAATAATGATATATTATTATAAAATATGTATGTATTTACGTATGTCTATCAGCTGTCCGGTTTCCATAACGCAGGCGTTCATTTATCTAATTTGGAATCATATAGCCGTGTGTCCAATTGTCCCCGGTCATTATTATTATGGAGCGGTCCGATTAGCTTCTCGCTACTCGCTTTTGCTGAGACAGATGCCGCAAGCGAGTGTTTCGTGAGCGTCAACCGATCAAAGTGGATCTTCAAAGGCTGTGCATCCGAAGCTCGGCCGGGCTGAGCGGATTAGCGCGGGCCGTACCCACCGCGCCTGAACACCGAGGCGGCCGCGGCGGAGGCGCGCTAATGTAGTGAAAAAGGTTTGCCGGCGACGAGTGAGGGATCATTACGCATTTAAATTTTATACGTTTAGTGTCGGTTTTAAGATCGTATGAAAACAATAATAAAGGAAAAATAATAATCATTCCAAATTAGACAATTGAATGCCTGCGTCATGACGAGCGGACAGCTGATAAACATACACAAATAATACTTATATTATATACATATTTTTATGCCCAGATATAGAACAAACAAATGAGCTCATCACACAAATGTCTGTCCTGCGTGGAAATTGAACTCACGCCGTCCGGTCTCGCAGTCGGGGTGTCTAACAACTCGGCCTCGAGACCTGTCGAAAATGACCACAAAATACAGGTCAAAGCTCGGATTTGGATCGGGGACCCGCTTGCGTTGCATCCTAACCTCGAAGAGTTTGAATTCTATGGAATCTGTTAATTGTATGCTTGTTGAGAAAGAATAAAATTATACAAAGAAAGAAACGAGATCTCTTTTCGCCAATTCTTATTTGCTACAAAAAAACCATAATAAATATGGTATTCAAATATAATGTTGTGTTAGTTTTGCAAAGAGGGAGAAAAGCCTGCTTTCAGCTGGACGTACAGAGTGGCAGCTGACTTTGCGTTCTTTGTGTCTCTCTCTTATCGTCTCTTTTCTTCTTTGTGTTACGGGATCTAGACGGGACTGGATCGGTGTAGACGGGTGCAGATATGGGCCAATAACGGTAACAATTTGATGAAAGTACTGCTGCTATTTTTGCTGCCATGCAGCTGAACGTGTTTTATGACGTCATACGATCATGATGAGTAGGAAGTATTAAAACAATTTAATGGTGGTAATTTAACCTATTTTAATTAGCGAATTTTCTAGTAAAGTAAACCATCTTGGATGGACTTTTGATTTGGGATAAGACTTCATCCCTTTTGAAGCTCCGATTGTTCACATTAATTTCATTTGTCACATTTACAAATTAACAAAACAATTTAAAAGATGAAATGTATGATTTGATTTGATTTTTTTATATAATCGAATGTTGTGTCTAAAAACGCGGGAGGCATAGACTGACAGCACACAATAAAGCCAGGAACGATATAAAATTTTAAGCAGGCGAGTGCGAGGCGCGGGGAGTGTGAGCGGGGGGGGGGGGCTGACCTAGTAACGGAATGATCCGATAAGCCTTTACTACGAGCCCAGTAGTGGAGCCAGTTGCTGCCATTTAGATCTGTGAATATTAATAAAATTTATAGTCAATCTGTTTTTAAATTAACTACGTTTTCTCAGATCCTTATAGCCATCTACATACCAAAAACATATAGTCAAACTTTTTTAAATTTCCGTTTGTTCTTCTGTCTTTCTGTTTGTCAAGAGTAATCTTTGTAAATGCGTAAGCGATTTTAATGGGAGTTTCACTGGAAGATAGAGGTTTTTGTAGAGCTTCATTTTATCCCAGAAACATTAAGGATGTTAGTTCAAAAATCGAAAATCACTTAAAAATTACAGTAAATTGAAACAATTACTAAATGTATCATATTTTTTATTTTGGTTTAGATTGCTTATTAAGTTCTAAGTTCTACCTTTGTAACTGAAACAATGTGGCGCAGTGTGGCCTAGTGGTTTTGTCTCTCGGTCTGGTCTCTTTAGTGGTTAAAGCCGCTGATTACTAAAGCATAGGTCTCGGGTTCCATTTCTACGCAGGATAAACATTTGCATGATGAGCATATTTGTTTCTTTTGAGTACGTGTATTATATAGCAGATATATAAGTAGTTTATCGGCTGTCCGGTCCCCGAACAGGCTGACTAGTTTAAGATAAGACCGCCGCATGTCCGTAGATGTCATTACTGTGTACATCGAAGCGAGTCCAGTTGCCCAAACGAACGCGGCATCGTCGCTTATGAACTGTTATCTGAAGAATGCACAAGCGCATGTACGGGGTTGTAACTGAAAGTACGAATTTGAATGTTATTGTGAATACTACAGCCGCCTCTACGGTGATGTTCGGATGTACTGAACTATTTCAGTACGAGATTTTCATTAGATAATGTTTCTTTGACCCTTTTATTGGTCCACTGCTGGACCGGGTCACCTCTCACAGTGAGGATTTAGGCTACGCCCAAGTGCGGATTGGTGGACTTTACACATCCCAGAAAATATTATATACTTTAAAAAAAATTTAAGACTTCGAACCCAGACCCTCCGGAGTCGGCTGAGTTTCAAACCGCTAGCTTATCACTGCGCTATATTTTATGTAATATTAGTAAGCGTTGTGCTATAAAAACTTTGACTTTGTAATAAAAAAATGAGATCATGAATGGAGATAAAAACTATCCTGTCTCTCAAGTTGGACTAATATTCACATATGTTCTAATTTTCCTCGGGTTCGGTTCAGTAGGTTTGGAGTCCATGTATAACGAACACTGTGACAGGAGATTTATACAAAGATAAGAATTAAAATTTGTACCGATATTTTTCACAATACGTTTTCAACATCTGTATTTACTCCCACATTTTTCTTACTTATTGTACCGTTTTACATTTTTATGAATCATACTTTATAAACTCCATCTATATTTTATTCTGTTGTTATATGTAGATATACTACGTCTACGCCGCTACGTCTACGCCGCCCTCTACGGCCTACGACACGTCTACGGCTAGGCTACGGAAGCGTAGATGCGCTACGAGACAACTTAATTGAATGTTTAAAACAAAATGTCCCTTCAGGGTAAGTAAGGACAACACAACGAACGTGGTAAAAACAATAAAAGACATTAAATGTCGGTTACATCGAGTTATCCGCCGTCAGCGGCTGTCCATTAGCTACTTCCTGAACCGTAGCTGCGATACCTGGGTAGACATAATAATAGCTGGACAATTCCACACGCGGCTATCTAATTCCAAATTAGATAGTTGAATGTCTGTGTTATGGTAACCGGACAGCTGATAAACAAAACAAATGGTTATCAAGGATTGACTGGAAAACTTATATTAATGAAATAATTAAACAAATACCAAACAACCTTATATTTCTTAGAAAAAATGAAAATAGAAAAGAATAACAAGTAACAATTACACACAATTATTCTTTAAAAAAACACTAATTCATTATATTTTTTTTCAACCCTTTTATTGGTCTACTGCTGGGCCCGGTGTTACAGTAGGCTACGTCCACCACGCTGGCCCAGTACGGGTTGGCAGATTTCACACATCTCATGATGATGATTATGATGTTATCGTCACTAAGCTGTTCAGGTTTCCTCGCGACGTTTTCGTTCACTGTTACATTGAACGTCACTGGCCACATTGCTTCAGTGTGTTTTATTGTACGAGTAGACACATTATATTGAAAAATCACTTGCGTCTTTACAGCAAACAACGCGCCGCACGCGAACACAGAAATCGCTTTCTTGAAAAACCTGCGCTATAAGGCTTCAACGCCGCCGTGAGCTTGAAGCGAGAAGCGAAATTTGAACTATATATAACAATCGCAAATGCGTCTACTGTTCTTTCGGATAACTATTGCATTTGTTATTAAGAAGGTTTAACATTTATATCTCAGATACCATTGTACATTTATAATATTTATTTTTATAAATATAACATTTATATTTTCGAATATTAAAACTCATATTGGACTTTATGAACAGTAGAGGCGCTTTATGCAAACACACTTTAGAGCTGCAGTTTCACTCATTAAAGGAATGTAGATCATATTGAGACTGCATTCTGGTAATCACGATGAAAATACTAATTTTCTATACATGGAGCTCTTCACAAAACAGGTAACTATTTGTAGAGCCTTCGAATGTTGCTAATATACAGGCAACTGTGACTTCGTACTGTGTGGACCTGGCCGCTTTATTGATAGATTGTTCATAAAAATAATGTATTTATCGTATCGTCTAGCAAGGTCTGTAGCCAGACCAAGAGGCCTGGATTGGACTACTATTGTAAATGGGAAAGTGTGTCTGTTTGTCCTTCTTTTACGCCAAAACAGAGCAACGGATCTATCTGATTTTTAGTATGGAGATAGTTGAAGGGCTGGAAAGTGACATAGGCTACTCTTTTTCGTGGGAAAATAATAAATTTTGACAGGAAAACACGTTTTAATCAAATGAGCACTACAAATAGCGTTACGGGCGGATAAATGGTATGATGCGTGAACAAGGTGGGGGCAGCCGCGGGACCGGCCAAGTGTTCACAGATGTATTGTGTCATCGTTTAATATTATTCGCGTTGAATGCGACAAGGGATAGTACATCCACGCCCTACCTAAGTACCTTTATATAGCGGCATCTCCCAGCCAGCTGTCAGTCGATCGCCGACCGCGGCCGGCACCGCGCGCTCCGCCCCGCCCCCGCCCCCCGCGCCGACCAACGCGCGAAACACTAGATGTCATCGTGACACAGTACAGGGTGCTCTGAAGTGTTTTGCCGTGCTCTGGTGACACGTTCTGAGGTGAGTTACGTTTCGCTGACTTCACGTGCCGTCGGCCGAGTGTTGGTGAACCGGATACTTTTTGTTATGTAATGTTGTTTTGTTTTTCGAAGTGAAAACTTCTTTAGGAGCGTGAAACATTTTTTGAGATGGGAATAAAGCATCGAACTCGTAACACTCACCGTAACCGACTCCGTAAGTATCTACATAAATTGGGTCCGTTTACTCGAGAGTCGAGTTGGGGTTGAAATATGGTACAAGCATAATAAATAAATACCATTTTGTCAGGTCCCTAACGGGGTAGGCAGAAATAAATAATATAAACATGTGTATATAATATTAACATATTTATATTGTGTATATACGTACAACTTAGATATACATATATTCATTTTCGTCCACATCATTTCCTGACGATCCAAACAATACACGCTTAATCGTTTAAGTGGTCACACCTGGCGGCGGCCAGACGGTCACTATTTGTTTGTTTTTTCATTTGATCTCGCGTCGTGCGCGACACTTATCGCGTAGAGGTTGTCTCTCGTTTCAAACTTTGATTCGGATATGACTTTTTTATATACAGTGTGATGTGTATTGTATATAAATGACGTTTTTTCGTATCGTGGACGACCTTGGTAAATAGGAACCGACTACACTAATTCACACTAGACATTGCCAAAGGTAATACATCTAATATATAAAATTCTCGTGTCACAGTGTTTGTAACAAAACTCCTCCGAAACGGTTTGACCGATTGTTATGAAATTTTGCGTGTACATTAAGTAGGACTGAGAACAGGATGTAAACTATTTTTCATACCCCTATGTGATAAGGGTTGTCCACCCCATAATTAATTTTTTTATTTTTTGGTCAATTATTTTATTTTAATTTTTTTATGAATTTTACGGCATTAAAAATTACATGCAACTCAAAATGTTGACCCCTCCACCACCGACCCCTATTTTGTAAGTGATATTAGTACTTTAATAATTTACTACTTTCGGAGGCCCGAAATAACAGTCTCCTGGAAAATTAAAATGCTGCCCAAAGTCAATATTCCACGCGGATATTGACTATATATAAAAAAGAGTTTTGAAAATCTGTCATTAATCAGTTAAAATTGTAAAGTTGTAAAGTTAAAGTTGGTTTGACAGAACTACATTGAACAATTCGGACAGCGCTCCTGGCTGCATGAGTTTAAATGCCCTTCCCTCGACGGGCGGTTGTTGTACAACAAAAAGTAACGCAATCAAACTACCTCCGCGGCCTCGTGTCGAATGGAACTATTTAACTTTATTCATTTGTTTTTTATATAACTTTAACATGGTTAAGGTGTTGTCGTGAATTCTCCGAGGATTCTTTGGACTTCTATCTGTCCGAGCTTCAATATTGGGACTCGGTCATACTTACTAATAAAAAATTACAAAATTGCTACAAAATCAACCACAAGTGATAACAGTTTGTTTTAATAGGGCGACGTTCGTGCATACGGTCCTTTATCGGTCAAATCGTTACAGCAAAAGTGCTTTGAGATTACACCGTTACAGGAGCTATCTCCATTTAGGTCTCTATTTGATGCTCGTAAGGTTGAAATTCGATTAACTCGCCGACGATAAGTACGATAACAATGAATAAATATGTAACAAAACGTTACGAAGGAACAAGTGTAATCATCTCGAAGCGCTCGTAGCGCGGTTGCTGGCGCGGTTCGAAAACCATTCGTATTGATAAGCAACGGGGGACAATGTTACGTTAGCGCCGTTAACATACCTATATACAGACTGTAATACTTATATAGATATTTTTATGACGTCCAAGCACAGAACAAACAAATGCGCTCATCACATAAATGCTTGTCACGCGCGGGTACCGAGCCCACGACCTACAGTATTGCGGCCGGGGTCTCCATCCACTACACGACGAGGCCGGGCAACGTTTATCAAAAAACCCAAAAGGTCCATAAAACCACCATAATTCCTGATATAGATGGATTTGGGTCCAAGCGGTGGCTCAAAAAACGGGGACCCAAAGTTGACCCTAAGTTTCTTGCGGTCCTAAATAACATTTAGTGGGGAATTGAAAGCGGTGTCCTTCGTCGTGTCTGATCGGTCGCCAACAGAGCGCAGCACCCGGAGCGCCTGTCTCCCGCAAACTATAACCTAGGATTTTTCATACGCAGCCAATAGGCAGCTACTAAGCGAGCGCGTTACATTGTAAGCCACATCATCATTAGCATCAGAGGAAATGCTGACCAAAAAAATTCACATTTTGACAAATTAATAATAATAAATATGTTATTATTAATGTATTAATAATAATATTAATAATAAATCAATAATAATATGTTGAATCTATATACTCGTATATACAAGAGGAAGGTACTGGCTACCAGACAGAGAACAACGCGAGGCGACGCCACGGAATCTAGAATTCGGAAATTTCGAAGGTTCTTTATATAACGCGATATATGAGCACTAAGGAAAGGAATTGTGGAAATTGAAACCCTAAGTGGAAGTTAGGAAGTTGGACTAGAAATCAAAGATTTACGTTTTTGGTTAATGAAAAAAAAATGATTAGTTTATTAGTTGTTGTAATAAACAAAAAGCCTTATCCAGTGAGGGCTGTCCGAGCCGTCGCTGATGAAGTTTTAGGGAACTGTCAGCACGTTTTATATCGAATCCTCCGAGCCTTCGCCCGTCGGCCTTAACACTGCGAGGTACAATGTGATAAATATTGATTTTGCTATGAGGCTTTACGCGTATTTGGGATGAAATTGGATTGGAGATTTGAAGATAATCCAGTTACTTCGGCAAATAATGACTGGCCCGTCGGTTAAGTGGTTGGTGAACCTGACTGTCGAGCGAATATTGGTGTGGATTTAGAACTGACACGTGGAGAGAACACCTTAGACATATCCGAGCCGGCGTCACTGCGCATTAATATATAAATGATTATTATGGAAACAATACTTTCGCACCAGACCAAGATGTTTATTATATTACTAGCTAGCTGCCCGCCCCGGCTTCGCACGGTAGTGCATCACTTTGCTCTTTTGTCAATAATTTCCGCAGCGTACGCGATATAACGATTTTTTCCCACGTTGGGTTACATTATCGAAGTTTTCATACGGATCCCTAACTTTTTTGAAAATACTCTATCGCCTATGTTCATCGGGGATAATGTAGGATTCTAATGGTGAAGGATTTTTTCAAATCGGTCCAGTAGTTTCAGAGCCTATTCAATCAATGCAAACAAACGGTCAAATCTTTTTTATTTATAATATTAGTTTATATAAAAATGGAAAAGTAGAAATATCTGAACACTTATATATTCGTATAGTTACGTACTAACGGTAAACCTGATTTAACGAGAAAATTATGTATTTGACATCTGATTCTTCTGTCGTACAAATGAAGGCTTAGCGCAGGCTTCGTAACAATCCTTTAATCCAATAATAATGAACGCTTATTCCTCCCTAAATGTAGGATGACAAAAATTTGCCTAAAATTCGGCTATTTTATATTTAAACTATTTATTTTTATGGTGGAGATGAATACAAGTAGGCTCTATCTACACACCCGTAGATACACGTGAGCGTCTTCTTGAGTACGGTAGGTAGGCTCTCATTCAATAAATAAAAATAGGAAGGTCTTAATTTATAACGCAAATAAGAACAAATACCTGGTTCTATATTATGAAGAGATGATTTTTTTACGCCTTCTAACAAAAAACATATTTGTCCATATTGTAAAAAGACGTACCGGTAATGCAAATCGAACCCACGGACTACATGTTAGTTATAACGGTCTCTAACCACTACACCGGTCACATATGTATGTACATTTACATTGGTCGAGTCGCGCCGCCCCGCACGGTAAGACAATCACAATAGATAATCCCAATTGGTTTCGATTACGATGAAGTATTACAATTTATTTTGATACATATTTGTATCCTGCACGTGGAGCGTAATGAGAACATGGAATTGTTTTTTTCGATTGTTAGTTATTCGTTCGGGGGGGGGGGGGGGTACCGCAACGTTCAATATAGGGTCCACCACTTTTCGTGGTGTACATTAACGATCTAACGCATAATACACGAAATAGTTTCCGTATGGAACCTCGTCTATTTTCAAAATAGATAGACATAAAACCAACCGTGACTATGTGAATAAAGTACTATCCTTAAACAGTGCACTGCTTCAATCTAAGTATCATTTCAATGTACACAGGCCGCGCTCGAATGCTTGTTGCTAGGATGTATTGTGTGCGAGTATATGCTTCGATAGCTGGAGTACCTACGGCTGTAATGTAGCAGTAACAATATCTGTCGCTGGCGTGAAACCAGCGGGTCTGCGTCGGCTGCCACGACTTTCTTTTTTACGAGTCTGTGTGTCTAGCATCGAACGTGCATCTGGACTAAGATAGAATAAGTTTGTCTATGCCTAATATTAGACAAAAAGACAACAAGATTAAGTAACACTAAGTAACGATTGTGGAAAGTTCAATAAAATAACTATTTTATATACTTTACATCTTTGATTTCGCAAGATCCTCTTCGCACCGCCTGACATCCATAAGTGACTCATTGCGCAATATAAGTTCCAGTACAAGTGATCCTGCTGCGTTTTTCTATTCGCCTTTTAGTATTTTAAGTTCACGAAGAGGCAACAGACGGCCGGTGAGAATGGCATGCTCCATGCACGGCGCTACGTGGTAATGGCCCGTTGCCATGACAACACACTGTTATACCGCTACCTAACGTAACCATTAACTTTTTATTAAAAAAGATCGGTCAAAGTTTCTTGCAGCACCTGCGCTTAAGTGTATAAGATCGTTCAAAACATTAATTTATACGAATAGTGTTTTTACGTTCATCTCGGCTGACCCTGGCTGCGAAACCGAAGCTCGTGGGTTCGATCCCCTTTTGTTTTTTCTGTGTCTGGTCGTAATAAAAATATCTATCATGTATCATGTCGTATACATATGTATGTACACATATTTATCAGCTGTCCGTCATCGCAACACAGGCATTGAATTGCTTATTTGTAATCAAGCAGCTGTCTGTGGAGTCATTCCAAATATTATCGTTATTATTGTTTGTTTTAAGCGTTGTCCAATTCTGCAACTTCACACGCCCCTGTGAAGGTCGTAGCCAACACAAATATTCATGCTACCTCACAATCTTTTCCTTCACCTTTATAACACGGGATATTTAATGTTTAATTTATAAAATAAACGTAACTTTAAAAGGCTTGGATGAGAACGCAGAGCCTCAGAATGAGGCTCTGCGTTCTCATCCAACCCCCTAAACGATCGCTGCTGCTGGGGTTCATTTAGTGTTCATTAAGTTATGATTAGTAAGATTTTGACAAACTACAACAAACAAGTTAATATAGAAATATATCACCTACGCGAGAGTCGAACCCATTACCGCGAACTTGCTAGCTGCACCAACCAACCGACAGAGCAATGAATAGTTCTATCAAATGGAATGAGAAAAAAGCTGTCGAGAGTTTTCGAAGGTTATTTCGTGCACAGCAAAGGACGGCTGAGGGGCGGGGTGAGCGGGCGGGCGGGGGGAGGGCTGTTATTGTTCGCAGGTTAAAATTTTTCAGATGTAACATTATCGGGAAAGGCTCGACTCGAGACCTTAGCTTATCTTAAATCTACCAGGTTCAGAGAGAGAGAGGTGGTCCTCGATGTCCTCGACGAGACATCGGATGGTACTCACTCGACTGTCACCACGACCGATTTGAACTCCAAGATTGATAGAATAGCTTTTAGCTCTAGTGGTCACAGAGGGTATTTAAGCCCGAGGACGTGGGTTTCAAGCCTAATGAAGACCACAAAGTATTTGCGGGATGAGACCATATTTAATTCTGTATCTAGATATATAATATGTGTTTATGTATGTATGTTCATAAGCTATGGTTGCAAAAAAACTATATTTAGTTGTCTCATTTGGAACGAGATAAATTAATAATTCGAATAATTTTCAAATGGTGTTCATTCCTTCCTCTTCAACGTCAACTGTAATGACAGAAAATATGTTTCTCTGTCATGTCTCCCCTTCTATTTATATTTAACATTTTTATTAAAATCGCTTCAGCAGCACCTGAAAATAAAATAAACATACAAACAAACAGAATTTAAGTCACGATTTTCGTATTACTTACGATGTGTTGGCTATCAGGGTTGCGTCCTCCAATATTAGGGTTGCCACTACTCGAGTTCCCTAGGGTCGCCACATTACTGATTATGGATACCAAAATTCAAAAGTCTTAAAAGCATCAGTGACCTGAATAGGATTCCTTTTACTGGGAATGAATGGCATATTGTTTCCATGTCTGTTATAGTGTTTTAATGTCTCGGAGTTACGTCCCAAATTGACTGCATTCAGGTATTGTGACATTGTTTAGTAAACTTGTGGGATTTGGTTCACAGTTTGCTCGATTTGGCCCTTCGGTTGGAGACCGTAGCTGCGAAACCGGAGGCCGTGGGTTCGATTCCCACCCAGGGCAACCATGTGTTTGTGTGCAATGTAGGCCAATGTACGATGTAGACCAAGACAAACAGCTCACGGAACGAAAGCTCTCGGCCCACTTTTAAATAAGAAGTGTTAGGAGTTTCGTCAATAAAATAATTATATTATTCCAATAATTATACAGAACTCAAACAGAAGACAACTATTACTATTCATAATTATAAATAAATCACAATATCAATATTAACATTTATTTTTTATTATTAATAAGTATTATAATAATTTGTATAGATGTAGAAGGAGCATGTCGGCATAGGAGGGCGTCACGCCGTTTTCCGTCACGGCTCGCGGCTTCTCACCGCGAAGGAACATGAACAAATATTTCCACTCCCAAATTATTTTATTCGAGCAGTAATTTAACTACACACGAGTAACTTTACATTTGTGGTGTGCAATCTTCTTCACAAGCAAGTTGTTGGAAACCGGGCTACTTGTAGGAGCCCCGCTGAGCGTCGTTCTCTTTCTCACCGGCTACGTTAAAGCGGGACACAGCACAGCTATCCGTCTCTCTCGTTACCGAGTATTTAGAGCGGGACGGCGAAGAACGCAGTTGGAATGGTAATTCCGCAGCATCGTCTTTAGCAAGGTTGCTCGTATAAAAGTTTGATAAGAAACAGAAACTGTAATCATTATTCAATAATAACAATTTATTACGGGTCACGTAACGTCGCTCATTTGAGAATTCTTTACACCCGGGGACACTGCAGCGCGCGGCCGTCTGACTCCAAATTAGGGAATTCAATGCATGTGTTACGGCAACTGGACAGCTGCTACTAGACATATACATACGATATAATACTTAAGTACATATTTTTAATGCATCCAGACACAGAACATACAACTGTGCTCGCCATACAAATGTCTGTCCTGGGCGGGAATCGAACCCGCGAACTCCTTTTGAGCAGTCGAGGTATTTAACCGGAACCATACGTAAAATACTAGCTAAAATAAATCTAAAACAAATCTGTTGTGTGTCTGTAAGTCTCCGCCTTCTACTGTATTACAGTAAAAAGTTTAAAAGTTACGTTAAATCGCACCATCTAAGGTTAAGTAAATTATTGTTTGTAAAGACTGCTACTTATGTTGGTAATCCAATAAATAAATAAATAAATAACAGTCTGAAACACACGAACAGTGTGATGTTCCAATAAGATCTTAAGTGTTCAATTCAAACGTCGGTCTTTGTTCTCCCGTGGAACCTGCGAAGCCTTCAATGGAGCTGTCGTTTTAATTCTTTAAGACTCATACATACCGGATGTCAAGGCTTGCGTCAAAGAGAGAACAGAAATGGCTGGATGTCAAGGCTTAAAGAAGATTCTACTGAACCAATTTCTAATTACATGGATACTAACTATTACTAACTGCACTGATACTAACTAAAGTAACTAGACTAATGTTACTAACGGTCCCATTCCTACAGTGCAGGCTTCTGCCGCGTGCCGTCGTGACGGAGGGCGCTATGATTTTTTACAAGCTTCATTCGACTAGGCTTGTTTTTTCGTATGTTTTCGTTTACAGATATTTTTTTACGACCAGACATAGAACAAACGAATGTGCTCAACACACAAATGTTTTTCCCGGGTGGGATTCGAACTCGCGACCTCCGGCGGTCAGGGTCACTGAACACTCGCCCACGCGCCCAGTCAAAAGTTGGAATACTATTTTATATTTAGTACCCATTTTTCCCAATAATCTAGTGCTGTACGGTGTAACGTCCCTGCGCGGGTGTGGGCTTCGACCCCCGACACGCGTCGTCGATTTCACAAAATTGTATGATTTTACAAGATTAAATATAGCTCGGAATAAAGACGAAACAAAACACATTGGAACGTCACACGCGTCGAGTTCGGGATAGTTTTTGAGGCGTGTGAAGTATGTCGAGGGCAATGACTCTCCTCTCGGGCCAGTGCTTAGACTCTGACTGCCGAATCTAGGGTACATTGATTTGTTGCGTCTGCGTGTAATAAAAATATCTATATAGATATCTATTCAACCTATATCATATCTTTTCTCGACCCTCTGTATGGGTGCGGCCGGACCGGACTCGCAGTGAGAGGGTTCTAGGCTCCGTCCACCACGCTGGCCGAGTGCGGTAGACTTCACGCACCTCAGAAACATAAACGTGTATAAACTCGACGATGTGCAGGTTTCCTCGAGATGTTCCCCTTCACCGTACCGAGTGGTATTTAAATTGTAAAGTTATAAAACGCACGTAACAAGTCGGATGTCCGAGCTGGGATTTGAACCGGCCCCTCTGAAAAGAAAGGTTGAATTTCAAACCACTAAGCTGTCACTGCTGGGCGAGGCAAAAATATACTTGGTCGACATTACCGGCATGAAGAAGGCTGTTCGGGTGTTTTTATTAAAAATGTGCGTTTAACAAATCCCGTGAAACTGTCTGTATTAATATTGTTATTATTTTCTGTCTGTATTAATATTGTTATTATTCTCGGTAGAAGCAATTTGGCAAAGCTGTGTTTTTCCCGCGGCGAAACATTTGTGAATACTAAATTATACGCAGATGCTGTGTGTAAGGCCCCGAGGTTAAATAGGCTAGGCGCCGGTCGTGAAATACCCTTTGTCGTAAACAATTATAATTTCCATTCGGTTAGGACAATATAGGACAGGTAATAGACGCAAAAAACAGCGAAGGAAATACTATGTACCTTGATAATGTTGAAAATTAGTTACGCTTCAATATATTTAATAGTTTGATGGCCATTCCGATAAAATCGGCTCGAAGGACCATAAGTTTCGGGAATAAAGTCTATTGGGATGATTAATTCGTTGGAATACAGTGAATAAAATGTCATTTGTATCCGCAACGGAGACAACTACGTGGTCTGCAAGATAAAGACAAAGACGTTTATTTGCCTAAATATAGGTACATATAAAGATGTTACAAGATTATTAGTTCAAGCCATATTTTGCCGTACCCATTTGGGGAATGCAAGTAACAATAGTGTTAGCGATAACTAGTACGATTCCGCCACCAGCGCCTGGACTAGCGAGTACTTCTCTAATGCGTTGTTGATATTCCACAAAGCGACCCCGCCGCTGGTGACTTGTAACTTACACACCAGCTTGGTGTTTCTGTGTAGGTGTAGGTACTAGAGGCCACGGTCTCGCCCGCGCGGAATACCATCCTCATAAAACATAGGTGGACGTTGCCGCCCACGCGGCCGCCATTCATATGTAACGAAGCGACATTCAAATATTTGTTAATTTTTTCAGTATCTAGAAAATTCTTGGAAATAGATGATATCTCCCCCCCCCCCTCCCCTGGGGGGCCCAGAGCGCCATAACGTTATGACGTGTAAACATAATAACATCACGCAAATATTTGTCCCGAGTCGGAATCGAATCCAGAGCTCCCGAATCAGCATTAGTCCGACTGTTTCGAGACAAACGGCGCTCAATGTCTTATCATTTTATGATACAGTAGCATCTCACGGGAGGGGAATGCACTCTAGAACTGTACAGATGCATACAAAAAGCCTGTCCTCACTTTAAAGCGACCTAACTTACTACCGTAATCAATAACCGAGTTGAACTAAAGGGTGTTGCGTTACGAGGCGGAGGACGACGCGCGTCCACAAATCAATAGCTATCATTTATGTACACGCAGCGGTCGGAGAGTTCGTTTTTATTCGTACCGGGCGCTTGAATAATACGAGCGCGCAAGCTACTACGTAACAAGTCATAGGTTGTCAAACTTCATTCATTCTTTGTTCGACCCTCTTATTGTCGGGCCTCGCGGTCGAGCGGCTAGAGACCCTGCGACCGCAAAATCGGAGGCCGCGGGTTCGATTCCCGCCCGGGACACATATATTTGTGCGATAAACACATTCGTTTGTTCTGTTTCTGGGCGTAATAAAAAAATCTACATAAGTATTATGTAGTACTTATTTATGTATGTCCATCAGCTGTCCGGTTACCATGAGACAGACATTCAATTGTCGTCATTTGAAATCGGATAGCCGCGTGTGGAATTGTCCCCAGATATTTTTATTACTACTGTTCCACTTAGAACAGGGTATCTCCCGTAGCAGGTGTAAGATCACACACCGTTCTGGCTAAGTGCGGAGTGGCAGACTTCACACAGCTCAGAGAATATTATATTTTATTACATACTGTAAGGTGCGGGCAGGTGCAGCTTATGTAATTTTGTACCGACGGTGACATCCACCGAGCCGTCGGTGGAACGATTAGAAACACTAGCAGCCACACCGGTAATGGGTTCGATTCCCATCCACAACAAACACTTGTGTGTGTGTGTCTTATAAACTACAATACGATTCGAAGCATTTTCTAATCCAAATCGTAAATTCCTGCGGCTTTATTTAAGCGAGAGCGCTTTCTCATTTCTCGTTGTCCATTTTTCGCATTCACTCGACGCGCGGAGGTCGTTCAACTAACGCTATGAAAACCTGATGTGCACGTGCGCCGACACGACGCACTTCAGCTCTCACGCGCTCGTTCTGGATAATTGGGGTTTACAATGTCTGTTCGTAAGCAGGTCACGTTGTACATAGAACTGGCCGCGACGATCGGTCGGAGACCCTGACTGCGAGACCGGAGATCGGGGGTTCGATGCCCATCCGAGACAGACATTTGTGTGTGCAGCACATTGGACTGTTCCGTGTCCGATCGTAACATGTATATTGTATGCACATTTATCAGCTGTCCAGTTACCGTTACGTAACATTAAATCGCCTAATTCGGGATCAGAGCCGCGTGTGGATGTCCCCGAATTATTATTATTATAGACTGGTACCATTTCGTTTATGCAACAGAGTACATCTTTCCTCCTCACACGAGGAGACAAGATTCACCTCCCGGGTGGAAGGTAGATGCCCCGAACGAAGTGCCCGGAAGAGTTGTTCGTCCATTTTGTATAGGTTGCGGTGCAGGTAAACTAATAGTAAAGAAAATAAGTTGTTTATAGGATTTTCTTTTTATATCTCATTTTTAATTATGTACTTTACACTTGCAAACAAAATTGTCTGCGTCAGTGGTGATGTATGAAACGTTACGAACAGAGCGGCGCTCGCTACTCGCCCCGCAAAGTGTATTGTCGTGCTCCGAGTGGCTTAATAGGAAGGCTTTTACGCTGGCCGGCAGATAACTTCGTTAGCTAGTTAATTCCCCCCGAACCGCTCTCGGTTTGTTAGCGGTATTTGTGGGGATGTTTTAGTCTATAGACCACGTAACATAAGTGGCAAAAATGTTTAGTGCAGTAATATATATATATAGTTCTGTAGTTCAATATATTTTTTAATTTAAAGGATTAATTCTAATTTCAATGTAGCAAAAACGAGCCTTATTTTACTAATAATAACAATGGGGGACAATTCCACACGCGGTTATCTGAATCCAAATTAGGCAATTTAATGTCTGCGTTATGGTGACCGGACAGCCGATAAACATATATATACATACGATATAATACTTATATAGATATTTTTATTACACCGACACACAAAACAAACACATGTGCTGCACACACAAATGTTTGTCCCGGGCGAGAATCGAACCCGCGACCTCGCGTGTAGCAGTCGGGCTCTCTAACCTGTCGCTTACCGATGGCAGTGTAACGTAAACCTATTTTGCAATAGAAAAAGAGCATCGCCATTGTAACGTCTACAGCAGATTGCACATAAATGTATGTATGTTTAACACAACTTTTACATAAGCCATTTCTAATCAACATCAACTCTATGGAGACTACTCACACAAAGGCTTTGCGTGTCAACCTTGCGTCCCCGCGGAGTAGGAACCATGAAAAGCGATTTTACGCTTACAAACGCTCAGTCTCTAGGTCTTTAGGTCAGTGGCTCCCAACCTTTTTGTGACCAGGGCCGTGTGGATATTTTGGCGATCAGGTCTATAATAAAAACTGGAACTACTGATGAAAATCATCATTTTTGTAAATGATTTAAGCAAATTTAGGATTTTTTCTTACCTTTACACTAATTTTCTTTTAAACAAAACATCTGTACCGTTATATGATCGGCATGCAGTGCTCTCTGCTTACCCCGCTAGACGCTCGCGAGATGGTATAATAATAATACTTTAAATGTAATAATATGTAATTACTTTAACCCATTACATTGTGTGGTAGAATATATAGACAGATATTGTTTAACTGGACATCTTTTTGTATACTGTGTACGTGCAAAATAAAGAGCAGTGAGAGCCTAGTGGTTTGAAATTCAGCCTCCCACTCCGGGGGGTCTGGGTTCGATCCTGGCACGCACCTCTGATTTATTACGTGCGTTTTATAACTAAAATTGAAATATCACTCGCTATAACGGTGAAGGAAAACATCGTAAGGAAACCTGCACACCTTAAAAATATTATAAATTATATAATATTTTCGTCTACCAATCCGCACTCGGCCTGCGTGGTGGACTATGGCCTGAATGCCTCCGACTATGAGAGGACACCCGGTTCAGCAGTGGACCAACAAAAAAGAGTCGAAAAAAAAAACTTGCAAGAAATAAATAAATAAATTACGTCATTTAGGGTGTTCGGCGGTCGCTTTTTGTCCCCAAGAAAATAACATCGTCAACTCACATCGCCCTGACGGCCCCGAAAGCCTTAAAACGATTGTCGCATCAAGTGCCGGCCCTAATGTGGTCGGAGACAATTTGAGTCGTTCCAGCGGCCGGCGCGCGGCCGCTCGCCCCGTGCTTCGAGTTATTGGCTAGCGTCGTCGTGTCATATTATTGGCGTATATCGTGGACGGATATATGTAGGGGGGAATAGGTTAGTTCCGCATTCCCTCCCTTAATGGAAGCAAAAATTATTTGCGGTATATTTACATTTTGAACATACGATTAATGTTTGTTCGTATGTTACGGACCTGGCGTGATGGTATAGTAATAATAAATATTATACAGAAATAGAAAAATTTATTCGCTAAATAATACAACACTTAACCAAAAAACAAAGAAAAAGAAACTATACACTTAACAATACAATATTGTAATATAATATGTATGTAGAGTCTCACACGCAGTCATCCGATCCCAGGCTGACAGAGCAGCTGGTGATTCGGTAACTGATACACATACACGTATGTAATACTTCTATACAAACTATATAATAACAATAATAACTGGGAACAGCTCCACGCGCGGCATCTGATTCCAAATTAGGCAAGACCCCCGTGCGACGGTGACCGGACAGCTGGCAAACATACAGATACCATACAGATATATAGATATTTTTATTACACACAGACACAGAACAATGAATGTGGTCGTCACACAAATGCTCGCTGTGAATGGGAATCCAATCCGCGCTCCGGTTTACAAGTCACGTCGTCCACAGCAAGAGGTCAATCAAATTGCTCTCAAATTTAATTGAGACCAAAATCTCTTCAACCAAAACACCGCTCGCGTCGTTACTTAACTTACCCGATCGTGTGTTGCGCGCGAGTGCAGCGGGGCGGCGCGCGCTCCGGGGCTACGTTATAAGTTGCCAATTATTAAGGCTCACGGTTTATAAAGACAAAAGGCTTCGGAGAAATTAGAACTTGGAACGCTGCCGTCTAAGTTAGAAGGTCGGTATCGATCAGGAATATTAATAAGGCTATCTATCTCTGTTATGTATGTAAACGGTCAATAATAATACGGCAACTATTGAGTTTTTGTCTCCTTCTATCATAGGCACGGGGGCGATATAGAAACGTACTGTTATTTGAAAGGTTTTGCTTCCATTCCACGCACAGCCTTCTGATTCCAAATTAGGCAATTGAGTGCCCGTGTTATGCTAGCCGGACAGCTGACATACATACATGTATAGGTATAATGTAATGTTTATATAGATATTTTTATTACACACAGACACAGAAAAAATAAATGTGCGCATCACACAAATGGTTGTCTTGAGTGGGAATCGAACCCACGACCTTCGGTTTAGCGGTCACGGTCTCTAAACACTCGACCACGAGGCCGCTGTAACGTTTCAAACCGATAAAGAATTGCGTAATTTTCCTTTTTACGGAATTCTTCGAGACTCGAATAATTGTTATTCGAAAAAGAATTTTAAAAATCGAAGTCGAACTTAAGTTACGTGGCACGTTCACAAAAGAAACTGAACATGCTTAACGCGCGCTACGTGCTACGCCGTAGATATATTTGCCCGGTTCCGCCTCGTAGGGCCTCTACGGCGGTACACGCTACGAACATTATTTGAAGGTAAAACTCTCGTGAAGAAAAAACAGGTAAAACCCACAATTTTTACTACTGTTCGATGTACATAACATTGTACAATGTACATAACATTGTTTTTTGCTTAGAATATCTAATCATTTTTGAAAAATAAAATAACGAGATCTCGGTTTTCTTTGATCATCAAATTTATTATATTTTATAGAAAAGATTTAAGTAAAAAGAAATTAAAAAGAATTATAACAAATTATTGTTTGATATTATATCCACCTCCCGCCGCGGCAGACCACGGCCCACGTGTCACGATTGTTGTTGGTTTTACGATGAACAGTGACATTGCCGAGTGTCCGCGCTCCGGCGTGTCATAATGGTCAGTGACCCCTTAGGTCTACATCGTGATATCAATAATTAATATTGCTTTTAGTGGTACACTAGATACTGTTATGTTATGTTTTAATTATCTTATGTGGTACGAAATGGCGAGACATTGGCTTTAGAAGTTCACATGTGGTTTTTTTTAACTTCAAACTAGAACATCGTGAGTCAACTTGACCTACGAGTTGTAAGTTTGCTATTCCACAGCCAGCGGTACCTTAAGCTGTACAATAAAAGTCCCGTGTCCAAACGTGGAACAATAAAAAGGTCAGATAGAATGTAGTGTTTTTCTTTTATCTTTTACCTTCTTTTTCTAACGCATGATCCCATGTTTATTCTCCCAGGGGAAACTTTCCGCAGACTAAAAAAAAACTGTAAATACCGAAAACGTACTTTACTTATAAAACAAAGTTTAATTAAACCTTTGTTTTCAAGTTCCGTGTATCCGTTTTGGTGAGATTTGCAACAACAGACCCACACGTTTGCGGGTCCCGCGGTAAACTGGACTTGGACAACAATTGCGATTTATCAAAAGTTGAGGAAACAGGAAGTAGGCTTTTACAGCGCGCACTCATTTGAAATGCGACCATTTTGTCGGAGTAGAAAAAAAAAGTTTCTATGTAGTTTTTGTTTCTATTAAAACACTTAAATAATACAATAATAATATCCGGGGACAATTCCACACGCGGCTGTCCGATTCCAAATTAGGCAATTGAATGTCTGTGATATGATAACCAGACAGCCGATGAACGTATATATATATATATATACATACGATATAATACTTATATAGATATTTTTATTACACCCCGACACAGAATAAACAGTGCTCTTCACACAAATGTTTGTGTGTGGGAACTGAACCCACGTCCTCCGCTCTTGTAGTCACAAGTCTAACCACTCGACCACGAGCACACGGTAGTGGCATAAATGAAGTCTCAACGACCTTTGAGGTAACAACGTTCCATCGAAGCTCTCTCGTGGAATTTGTTCAGCCATCCATCACAAGTACCTATTACGTTCTATCTTGTAGTAGAGGAAAACCTCCGAAGTAATATTAAATGGACATTCGGAAAGAATCACTTTCAAATAAACTCACTTCAACATTTTAAGGCTGTAGCGAATCCTTACTTTCCATATTCCCTTTTCCACGAGTAAAAATGTAGCAACGATTTAATTCCAAAACTGCTGCACTGATCTACTCTGTGGCACAAAACTTTCTGTAACAAAGTACTATGTGGCACCATATGGAAGGCTTTTTTTGAAATCCACATTTTGACTTCATACAAGACGTATGAATTTACTCTGAACTTTAAAAAAAGGTCACATAAAGAACTTCTGTAGCTTGAAAAGCCTCTGCATACAGCTACTCTACGGCGCCATTTAGGAAACTCAACTTTCAATCTAATTTGTAGCTTTCAAAACTTATGTACAAACTACTCTGCTACTCTGCCATGTAAAAAACGTCTGTTTTAATCTACTCTGTAGCTCAAAAAACCTCTATATGCAACTACTCTTACTCCACATAAGAAATTTATGTTTTAATCTGTTGTGGTCACAAATAGTCCATATTCAACTACTCTGTGGCGCCACATAAAACAACTATTACTTTAACACATTGATTGACACAAAAGCGAAGCACAAACGCTCTGTTGGTGTCTACTCTGCGGCGCGCCACTCATTTAGCGAACGCGCCGACCGGCACCCGCTCGATCTGCCGCTAATGATCACTTCCAGCGGATAATCCGTTCACGAACACGACGCCCGGATAACGGATAACTGGCTCACACCGGACGTAGCCGCTTTGAACTATATTGTAAGTTACACAGCCATTTGTTTTTAACCCTTTTGTTGGTCTCCTGCTAGACACGTGTCATCTCTAATTGTACAGAGGTGTTAAGTCGTAAAAAAACCAGTGATAGCCTGGTTGTTTGAAATTCAGCCTCCCACTCCTGGGGATCTAGGTTCGACTGGCTGAAGCATGCCTCAGTAGATATCTATACTAATATTATAAAGCTGAAGAGTTTGTTTGTTTGTTTGTTTGTTTGTTTGTTTGTTTGTTTGTTTG
>DWDX01000821.1:0-22555 GCA_018245675.1 Agara michaeli | reverse complement strand
TCTGCCTACCCCTTAGGGGATTACAGGCGTGATGTTACGTTTTTTTTTTTAATAATTTACTTGGACCGAGCTACGAAAAAAGCATGTATAACAGCTATCGACAAGAAAAACAGACAAAATAAATGTTATGTTATTTTAACATAATTAATTATGGGAAAGAAAATAAATATGAATTGACGAAAAATACAAGAAACGTTTATTTGTACAAGAATGGGAACATTTAAAGGTATTCACAAAATTATTAGATCAATCCATATTTTGCTTTTTACGTCGTAAAATTTTTAAATATTACAATTAACATTATTCATTTTAGTGCAGTTACATACATACATGTACATATATGTTATATAGATGGCTCATGAAACTAGAATCCATTTCATTTAATTGACAGGTTTTTATGACATAATTGCGATACAATGAAATATATACAAAAACGGTAACACAAAGATAAAAATATAATTTCGACAATTTAATTAGTAGTTAGTAAACTACTGATTATTTTTTTGTTCATGCTATTGATGCCACCAATGATTTGCAAATTGATGTTGATTTCGCTTTTGTAAATGGACTATTGGATCGTTATTTTCAAAAGTTTTTTTAGGATATAATGATATAAGAACTAGAATTAGTCATTTTATCTTTTGTGCTTCATTTATGTAAAACTATTGATATCTACTATACTTTATGATTTATATATTCACTAGAACAATCGCAGAATGATCAGACAATAAAAAGGTAGTAAAAATTACACGACATCCTAATGAATCGCAAGTGTACCAAAATGTTATGACACCGTAGCACATAACAAAAATTGGGAGTCGATCGCATAAAATAAGTTCTCTATAATCGCATTCACTGCCAAAACATTACAAAGAAGATGCTTGAAGACAGTTGAAAAATCATGGTTTATACATTTTAAAAGTAAGTAACGACCACAACAGTGAGTCTGGCAATCATTTACAAGAAAATATTGCAAAAGATAAAGGAAACAAACAACCATTAATAATAAATTGAAGGATAATTATAAATCCGTATTGTTGAAGTCGAGAATTAACCTTCGGTGATCTTGAGCGCGCTTTAAGATGGGGAGTGACGGCTCAAAAAATTAACTGCAGTCATACATAAACGTTTACTTAACAATATATTAAAAATAATAAAACAACTGCTGTCAATAATAGCGAACTATAAATGACTTGGCACTATGTAATTTTTCATTTTTTAAGAAACTTCTTGTACAATAAATAATCAAAAATACATTAAATTTATTTATAGACGAAGATAAAGAACTCGGAAAGTATTCTGGTCGGCAGCAAAAACACCCTTTGTATCAATGCATATTTCAAAGCACAGCTTATACGATACGAGTAAGTATGCTTTTCGCTTTGCAATCACAATAAAACATCAGTGGCAGTGACTTTTGTGCTTAGAACTATACCCTTTCAATGAAAAAATACAAATTGTGTATATGAAACTTTTCTTCTATTACAAAATGCTGTTTATCTATATTGTATTCGACTATTCTTTCAGTATTATCATTGTACGTCTTCAAGCGTTACAAAATACCCCGCCGCTACGAAATAAAACTTCATGTGCTCGAGGGGATAAATTTCATTTAATATTACATATCCTAAATACAAAGCAAACCAATTGTAATCTTAAGCCCGTTTCGTATGAAATGTTCTAATATAAGTTTTATCTGTAAATAACGTGTTAATATTGAAATGATTGTCATAAACGTGTCATGAGAGTAGTAAAATATCGATACTGTAAAAAGCGGTTATTTATTGCTCTACTTAATATCCGATTACTGTTTTATTGCTACAAATAGTTCTGTAGTTTGCTCATTAAAGCTAATCCCTATCTAATACACCTACACTGTACCGGTGGCTGGTGTTACGCCAACGTTCAGTCGAACCCAACCGAAGTCCAGTTGCACATTAATTGCAATTCGGTTGTAATTTCACTTGTTCAACCTTAATTGCAGTAAAATACATTATTCGGAACATTTACATGAGGAATGAGAGGCCCGTTTAAAGTAATGCAGCGCACCTCAGGCCTCAAGCCCGCCCATTATCGATGCATTTCACACGAAACTCCCAACAAGGCGAGCACAATGTGATAACAAAATATGGAGTGGTTTTATGCATAAAAATCAATATTTTACAAGTATGTACAATGTTTTTATGGTATGTATTCTATTTGCTCTGAGTTTATAGATATTTTTATTAAAACAATATCATAATTGAGATAATGTAATTTTTTATTTTTTTTAGATTTTGAACTGCACACGCTAAACTATCGATATGGTTATCATTTTATTTGTGACTGGATAAGAATGATCACATTTAAAAACATTATTATCATTAACCTCTCCCTGAGTAGTTTTAATGCAACGATATTTTTCTGTTACGCCGACTGATTGCCATGTATCGCCAATATTCAGCTCGGTAATAACATTTATTGCAACAGTTCTGATTTTTGACTTTTTACCGACTGTTCTTACACAATGAAATAACCACATACTGTAACGGTCCAAAACGCTACAAAGGTATGATACAAATTTACTTGTCTTTACGTTTTAGTACATGAGCTAATAAACCGCAATTTATCTACACTTTTGTGGGTGTTATAGACAGACAGACATGAAACTCTTTCTTAATCCTTAGCGATAGGCGTGCGATAATTTTGACTTAAATTTAAGTCCTATTAACGCAAGCTTATCGCCAATAAAAACACAAAAAATGACTAAAATGAAAAATATTTCATTATAAGTTATAAGTATGAGTTCACGTGGAAACAAATGTCTAAATTTCGTGTGCTTTATACGGTTAGATAGCGATTATATTGACTCAAGGCGGTATACTCTCAATGTCATAAGACTGCCAATATTTATCCATAAACCTTTTTCCGAAACCAATAACAGCGTTTCGCTCTTAAATTTCTTATTTCACCATTAATGATACCATTGCGGTGCATTACGGCTGTACCACGAAATTCGGACCAGTTAATAACTACATAAGTAGTCGGGCACTCCACTGCGCTGGGCAGATTAAAACGATATTATTCTCAAGACGAATATTTTCGTACATTTCTGGCGAGGCAGCAACCATTACGAAGAGTTACGATGGTGTTGATTTTAACATAATGAGTTTAGTAATTTCTGGACACCACCTCATATTTCGAACGCATAAATACAACACATGCATATGCATATTGCCGTGTCGAAATGGTCCATTTTTTCCCATATATAATTAATATTTCAACGTGAAGTTACTCCACTTTATGTCTGTATATCCATGGTTTAAAAACATATTATAACATGTTGTATACAAACAGATAGGCTTTTACTTTTATATGCACAGAAACGTTTATATTTATTTTACAGTTTTTAACTCTATATTTTTTAATAAAAACGATATTCATATAACTTTGACCAATCAAATGAAGCCGATTGGATTAGCTAATAAGAAAATTTTAAAATATTCGCGTTGGCTGCTTGCTGCTGTTCAGGCCTGCGAGCCTGGTTTAGTACCCGTCGTTTTCTTATATTACTAAATTTATTTTTTTTACTAAACTAAGAAGCACATCTTAGAGATGAGGACATTTGCACATCATAGAGATGTTATAAAGTATATAATATTTTCTAAGTTGTGTAAAGTCTTCCAATCCGTACTTGAACAGCGTGGTAGACTATGTCCTAAATTCCTCTCACTATGAGAGGAGACCCTATCCAGCAGTAGTTCAATAAAAGGGTTGAAAAAAAAAATGTTATTCCATGTAGTTACTCATTTATATCGTTCTCATATTTTAACGCTAGTAACGAAATACATATATAGCTCTGACAAGTGTTGTCACGCCTGCTATAATCCACTTCCTCTTTAGAAGCTGCAAGGCAACTTTAACCCGCCAAGTAGGATTTAAGTTAAATTAAAAATCATATAAAAATTTTGTGGACAACAAAGACCAAATATCCGTTTAATACTTTTATAATTTATCAGACCCGGATAACATTTCTTAACACTTGTCAAGTTGTGTGACAAATACTTTTATTAATAAACTGTCTGTTGCCAACAGTTTTACCAGCGTTGAAGCTAGAAAAAATTTCATAGACTTAAAATCTGCAATTTCATGGGCCTAGAACTTTCTCTTTAACCAGAAAATTAAATACTTAATATTTTTTATGGAGCTCACTTCAAATTCAGCAAAATATCTAAAAATCTTTTTTTGATGGGTGCCTACATGATAAAAGGAATCCATTGCCAAAATGTCAAGTTTCTAGCTCCATAAGTTTAGGTTATGCGATAATTAATCATTCAGAGTGATACATGCAATAAATAAACGCTTAGTTATTCCACATATCCTACCCAAAACCCTGTTTAACGTGAATGGAATTCCAATACAACAGATCGGGATGGGGATTCCGATACAAAATTGCTGGGTTTTTCTCGCGCGAACAATTTCCGTCCGCGATATGTCGTTGCGTATAAGAAACTCGCCATCCCGTCATAGTCTATTTAAATTAAGGAATGTCGTGGGTTTACTCTCATCTGCTAAGCCTTGATGGAGATGCTATCTAAATAACTGAATTCTTCATTTTTACGATGTCATTCATTTACGTATCGGCATAATAGCGGATAGAAGAGTACATTTATTGAAAATTTATTTGGTAGCAACATATTTATATACAATTTTTACAATCCAGAACTAATTATTTGGAAAATAGGACTATAACTTCTTAATTATCATCCTTAACTTTCAGATTTTCAATAAAGTTGAAAAAAAAAACAAAATGTGCAAAATTCGAGAAACAACTTGTAATGTAGAGTAAAATTGCAAAACTTATACACCTTTATCTCTAAACAAGATATATTTATAAAATAGTCTGTATTATTGATAGTTCTAACTTAAATAAATGTTTATAATTTCGATTACAAATATTATACAGAATTTTTCTTGTTATACATATTTACGTTCTTCTACTTTTAGGATGGTTTAACCAGAAAGGTTATCAAGAAAAGTGGGGAAATATCAAAAATAATCACATTAACAAACAATCAGATTGTTAAACTTTTAAAATTTGTTATCAAGTCCTTACACAACTATAATAATTACTGAAATACCGTTAATTAAAATATTGCCTCGAATAAATAATAACCTCGAAAACATACTTTAACATTTAAACTATTACGTAAGTCTTACAAAACCTTACACTTCATTTCAGGTTTCCGCATAATGCACTTAATTCAAGCAAACTTCTGCTGAACTTGTTTCATTCAATGGCTTAATAAGGTGAAATATTTAAAAAATATACCATACGTCAATTATTTTTAAAAGCTGTCCTCCCGGTGGACGCATACTAAATACATATTCATGAGGCAATATAAAAGACATCAACGCGTGGCGAATAATTCCATCCTAATTTTATCGGATATCGAATGTCAGAGTACTCATAAATCATAATAATATTATATTAACGATTTATTTACTGCACATTAAGACCTACACATGTCAAAAGCGTAGATAATGTGATAAAATGTCATTATTGTGTGAGCAATATAGGTCTAAAGTCGCTAAGGATATTCCTCACAGCGATGTCAAAGACGTAAAAACGGCGGGAAAGAAGTCAAACAGTAAATGTGTAGCGGGGTCTGTGGCGGCGGGTGTACGGGGCGGCGTCGCACTTGCGACTAGCCGTGCTATCGTTCAAACTGCGCGCGAGTACCGTTAGACAGAGAGAGCGAAACGACATAGTGCGTGCGAGCGAGAGGACTATTCCGCGCCCCGTCCGAGCCATCCGGAAGCCTCGCTGAAACTGGACCGTTTTCTTTTCTTGTTATTATTGAGATCGGCTCTCAAGTTCTGTTGTTGTCGCGCGGCGCGCCGCTCGCGCTGATAACGCGATGCCACACCGGCCTGCGCACGCGCACGCTCCGCAGCTTTAAGCTCGCTCGCTCGCGGACTCTACACCCCCAGTGATGGAATGGATATTCGATTACCAAGTGCTGTGGTACTGACTTCTTTATTCGGATAGTGTGTTACGATTAAAAATATTTATTATTTTTAATTATAATTTTTTGTTGAACATAGTGCTATTAAAAGTGAAACCGATACTCAGTGCTCTAATTAGCCGGGTACAAAGCCACTGGATTTTTTTACACTGACTATTGTATAGTACTAGTGCCGTACGACTTACTGACACGCACAGTAGAAGGATAAATTAAATTGGACTTTTCCGTGCAACGAGGTAGGTGGCTTTAATTTCTTTATCGGTATTTTTGTAAAATATTCCACGTATGCTTGTAATATATTTTGATTAAAATATAATTATAGACATTACAAAGGCTAACAAAAGATAGAGGATCCAGTGTTTATTATACAAAAATTATGCCAAGTATTTTAAAATAAAATCCAAAAAAAAATGCCCCGTTATTAAAATAGTAGAATTAATTGATTCCGGTCATTTTCCTTTTTATCAGAACGATAAAATTCGTACATAATATTCTCATAAACGAGCAGTAGTGAAACGATTTCAGGCAACTAATACTTTTATGTTTTTACTTTCGCCTTGCAAAAATTATACACTGATAAAATATCTGGTGCAAAAGTGTACTCAATCTGAACATTAATGTTTAATACCCATAAATTAAAAGAAATTCATAACGTACGTAAAACAAGAGTTAATAGTTATTTCCTTTGTGTCACTCCGTTGCATTCTAACCGTGCTACGTACAAAAGAAATTGGTTAAAAAACGAAGAAATATAACGGCCACATAAAATCTGACACTATATAAGTGTGAGACGAATATTTTAAGCGCATTTTGTGCAGTCCACTTTCATTCGTAGCGAATACGTGCTAAGAATTAGTTGAATGTTCATCTACTTTTATTCATATTTAAATAAATATTTATCGCTTACATAGTTTCACATTATAAAAACTATAAACGCAAATTTAACTAGTAGTGCCAAATTATATTTTTCTTACGCCGCAAACTTATCCTGCGATAATTAAAAGCCTCAAAACCAAAAGTGAAGGTTTCAATGGATTTTTCACTCATTTCTTTAATAAAAGAAATGAAAATAAAATAAACACTGTAATCGACCTAGTAAACCAGAAAGTGAGTTACGCTATTTCACCGTAGCGGCCGCCGGCCGTCGGGTGCCATTTTTTACTCTGATCGCCCATTATCAGCGAGTCTGCTCAATCGGGATGCTAGCAGACAATATAAAATGTAGTTTATTTTCGGTCTGGAACTTTAGTTATCTTATAGGAAATAAAAACAATATTTTTTACTGGTAAAGAGAAGCTAACATTAAATAACTTAAGTCTCAAACAAGTATAATACCAAAGAGGTAAAAAAACCTTTCTATACTTTTTACTGAAAGAAGTGATAATAAAAATATTACCTTGTAATAAAAATGATTACCAAAGTCTGTAAGAAGTTGAAATACTTAACGGACGTAATTGGAATATCAAGAATATTCGCAAATGGAATCGCATGTGGTCGATATAAAAAACGGTCGAACCAGGAGTCAGTTTAACTTTTCTCACCACTTAAATGTGCTTTTTTTCGGTTTTAAATGTTCAACTTACATGTATCAGCTTCTTGAAAGAGGCTCGCTACATGGACGGCTACTTTAAAAATAAAAGAGTAATAAAAATTAAGGCGCTTCTCATTCGCGAAATTGCAGTTATCTTACATTTGCATCTCTGAAATAAAGGTATAAAACTGAGACTTTATAGTTAAATTGCTCCGATAATTTCTTCCAATATTATGTTATAAATATGAAACCAGTTAAATATTGTACGATATATACTAGTTAGCAATATACTTAAATATTTTACATCTCAATAGTGATATAAAAAAATTTATGATAGAGTTGATCACAAAAATTAAAATAATTATAATTTCCTGCAATATGTTACAAATACGCGCGGCAAATTTTATCTCATAATTTGTACTAACGTAAATCTGTTGAGGTTAAATAATAAAACGGTGATTAAAGAAACGGCTATGATACATAAAGTGCAAAAAATAATTCAATTATAATAGTTAAATTCAATACATCGATGAAAAATAGAAAGTGAATTGCTAAACGCATGATATAACAAGCCAATACCACCCGATACCAATAATTACTTGCCTAATAAGAATGTTGTTATCGGCGATCTCGCACACTATGAAGTCAATTTAAATCCTCCACCGAACTTTTTATTTTACATAAGACATGGACACCGATATTTCATGAATGTAACTAGCAGTGCATCGATAGCAATCGTTTCGCGCCGACAAAAGTCAATCACGTTCCTTTTTCTTATAATCTCCATTTCACACTGACCGCAGATTGCGTTCCCGGAGCGTGAAAAGAAAAAAAAAGCAGGCTGTACCTTTCGAAGCGCTGTGTCATCTCTGTTATTACGAAAAAAAAATAATTAAACAATTCGCTTTCACTGCCGTCGTAGAATAGGTGCGTAGAGTTAGGTAACTGACAGACTTGTCCGATTTAATATCGATCAGATCAAACGACAACTTTCCGGCTTAATAGCTACGATCGTAGAGTGTACACGTCAAGTATAACAACGTCGGTTTTGAGATATATAAAGATTTGCATATTGATAAAACAAAAATTACTGATGCATAAATAATATGAAACTAGAAGATATGCATAAAAACTGTTGTATCTAGTTTAGGATTGCCAATTAAAATGAAATTCGAATACGTAATTTTTTCTTACGGAAAAAGCCAATGATGTACCCTTACAGCTTAGGAATTAGACATTTTATAAGTGGATTAGTTTTAATAGCCGCATCCCATAGACAGGTGACGAATATGTAACAGTTTTTGCTACGTCCAACACTAGTAAGTGTGATTTAGGTGCGCAAGTAATGAGCTATTGACATTTTTTCCTTTTAAACTAGTTCCCGGCGTCTCTTTTAACGAAGCTCTAATTTAATAGGCAAACAAGCCCCAAGAATTTATTTAAATTTGATCGTTGAGTGAACGTAACACAAAGCCATTGAACGACCAAAGGCGTTTCGAATTAATTACACGATTGCGAACGATTAATTAGTATTTTACAAATACTGGAATTTGTAAACGACTGGTTTTCGTCATTTAAACTTTATATTACAACGAACTAATATTTTAATTCGCCTATTTTTATATCAAGCAGATCTACCGCAATTGAATTAAGGCTATACATATACCTGAATTTACACATAAAAACAAAATAAATAGATTCATATGATCGAAAAAAATAAATTGTTCAACCCTTTAAGATAAGTCTCATGTCAGAATTAGAAGGATAAAAGCTATAGCGTGCCGTGGTGGTCAAGTGCGGAATGAACTTCATACGCCTTAGATAACATTTATGGCGAACTCCCAACTTATGATATTTTCCTTAAACATTTTAGCGGATGATATTTAATCTTAAAACATTTTAGCGGATAATATTTAAGGTACGAGTCGCACCAATCCGAAACCCAGACCCAAAATTGAAAAAACCTTGGCTATCAATGCATTTTGATAGTCTACTTCTTATTGATAGCCCTGATTGAAATAAACCTTTTGAAATAAATGAAGTAAATTTAATTGCAAACACTGCACAATCATTTTACAAGAAGCATAACGAATGAATTTCGCTTTTGCTTCTTAGTTAACGGTTAATTCATAGTGTGCAAATTGTTGGCAATTAAATGAAGTTAAAATGTGAATTTATATTTAATAAATAATTCATCACAAATATAATAGATAAACGTTGTAAATATTTTAGGTAATTTCATAATAATCAATCGTACTTCGTTTTGTACGATATTTATTAATACAGTACTATGGTATTCGAACAGCAAATAGACAGCATTATACGCACATTTTTAAAAACACATCCCGAATCAATTTTTGTGCTTATCGCACAATAATTTGTACTCCGTAGGAATTGAATCCACAACCACTCACCACTCAGCAGTCAATACCACTAAGCACTTTATCAACGGTCCGGTCAAAATGGTTTGATACTCATGAATTAATAGCGAAACCTTCTAAAGCTAAGAACTTTATGTGCGCTACTTAACTTTGCAACATACATTTTAAATGAAAATGGATTTTTAGTAGTACGTGAGATTCATAGCAATTAAAGGATTATTACCAATATTCATCAGTATAATAAGACTCTACCATATTAAGTCTCTACATTGCACCCAGTATAGGTTGGTATCTCATAAAGGCAAAAATGGTTATAGAATCCACTTAACCATACACGTAGCCTCCTTTAAAATTTGTTACACACGCAATGCAAATATTTTCTTAACATTACTTACTTATATCTTATAACCCACTGATAGGCAACAACTGTAATACTCGGTTAGTCGGAGATATTTTCAACATACAAGTACAGTTCCGTTGAAATATAAGTGGTATAATGCAGACTGTGATGACTGATTTTTTCCTCATAGATAGCAACATGACTCTGGCAGCAGTGTACCCTGAACGAAGAATATATTCCATAGAATGTGTTCTTTCATATGGGGGTTTCTTCATTACAACTCACTTTTGAAATAAAATGTTTCCTTTTATATATACTTAATGCACTGTTAAAATACAAAAATATAGAATTTTATAAGATAATGTTTAAGTTAATGAGTACAAATAAATTTATAATAGTCTGAGCTACAACATTATAGTTAGAGCCTGTGCGGCTCGGTGTTCGAAGGTTCTAGAGTAAGGCGGATCAACGATTGTGCCAAGCGTAAGCTCAATGCTCCAACATACGCGAATGGAAAACCTTTTATGGTAGCAGTAAATTGAAAAATTACTATGTCCATAATCCATAGTCTTCAATTTTAAAGACTCTAGGAAATCTCGGCCATTTCTTGATAATCCTCATAAGTTGCTAAGGTCATAAACAAGTCCGTATGACCATTTTGATGAAAGTAGAAGAAAAGAGAGAAGTTTGTCTGCAACGTAGCCGGTGAAAATCCTTATGAAAATAAACGTGAATTTGTGCATGTATGGATATGATAAAAAATATTGCAGCAGATTAAGCATTTGCTTTATTTTATTTATTTATTTATTTAGATTCATCGAACGGCTAATAATATATTGAGATAACGCGAAACAAGACTAATAATTTTATCGCTTCCTTGTAATACAGAGTAGAGGTAAAATTTTCCGTTGAACCAAAGCGTTGATGGCTTATAACAGATGACTTCGTCACAGAATTAACCCGAGTAGGTGTGACGACAAATGGATGGTTTCAAAACGAGCTCACTTGCCGTGCCGCATTTGCATATAATTGCACTTCGAGTCTAATAATTTCAAAGAACTGGCGACGTAGTTTTTCGTTACTTTTAATACCATCTCTTGGATCTATTGAACTCTTGTACCGAAAAGTACTTTATAATCCTTTTCACATCGACACTGGGAATACAAACTAGCCATTTCTAATCATTTTAAAACAAACATTATCCCTTTAAAAACTTTCAATCATTAAAATATAACGTTTTTTTTCTTAATATGTAATAAAATTATGTGAGTGCTAAACTATATGAACAAACTTCAGGCTAGCTTTAGTGCTATCAAGCAATCATGGAAACATAAACGTCCCGCGTTTTGATATACGTCGGAGACAAATTTATTGATTGCATTCGAAGTTGCAATCCGACTTGTAAACAGCGTTTGACAAAAAATGTCTGTCGCTAGGAGAACGTGGCAAATATTATTCGTCTGTTGCAGTGAACACATGAATCACGATGCAATAAATAAATTTGCTTGTCCTAGGGCCGAATTCGTGAAGCTACAATCGTATCGGGGCACGCGATTTTGAAACCAAAATGTAACAGCTGTAAACACCATCACAACCGAATATCGTGTGAGACATCTTGACAGCCGATAATAAAATAGTTTACAAAGAGCATTGAGACATGGACAGAGATCTCTGATAAAAATTCAAGGAAATTCGAATAGTCTGCATCCGAGTACATCGTTCAGTTGGTAAAAAAATGCACAGACGTCGGTATGGACGGTGTCGCATAATTTTTAGATTCATTTTCATAATGTGCAGCCAAATGGCTGTGAGGTCAACAACGTAAATATACATAGGTACCTAGCGAGTATTGTCCAGGTATTGTAAATGCTTATTAATCTTCATTACGTGTGCCTCCGACCGCAGAACTAAAACCTACGGAGACGCTGCCCACGTTCAGTATTACAGTCGTCCTATAATCAAACTATTTAATCCTGCAATTTATTGAACAACTATCGATCTGTATTATCTTTAAATACAAAATAACCTAGATGTACTTGTATAATCAAAATCTTACCAGGATATAATGTCGAGCAACCCAAATCAAAAGTGGTTTGTCAGCAACAAGGCGAACAAAGTATTGTACTCTGTAACTTTCTACGTTTATTCTACATTGTATGGTCATTTGAATACAATACAATAGAAAAACTTTTTTAACTTCGAATAGGGACTAAGGGTTTCAAGGGGTCTAAATGGGAACAAATCATCAAAAACACTATTAAACGTGAGGAAGAGATTGAAGGGCCTAACTGTCACTTGACCATACGAATACCAGCAATAGTGATGCATTAAATTTCTCCTGAAATAACTTTACAACGCGCATAAAATTTACAAGAAATTGCTTTGACTGACTTCTATCTGTAGTGGTGAGAGACCGCGGTAGCTAAGCCGAAGGTCATGGGTTCAATTCCAACCTAGGACAGAATTCGTTTTATAAACATATTGGTTTGTTCTGCTCAGGTGTAATAAAAATATCTATATAAGTATAGTGTGTATTTTAAACAACTGTTCGGTTACCATAACACAGGCATTTATTTGCTAAATTTGGAAGCAATTAATTAGCCATGATGTGTGGAATTGTCATATTTCTGATTCGAAAATTCCTCAAAATTCCCTTTCGAAACAATACCGGAATAGTCCCATAAGATGAAGGATGATAAGTGCATCACACCCGCTTTTTGCTCCACACAATCGCGTGACTGTATCGATTCTACACTTTTCCTTGCCAACGTTCAAGTCAATACGTGACAATAATACGTTAACAGTATAACGTTTGTCGCAATAAAAGGCGCTCATGTGAATGTGCCCTAACGTTTTATTGCTTTAGTTTTTGTATCTTAGTATCGCAAAGGCTTAAATACTGGCTGGCATTCTATCGTGGCTATTGGTAGCCGTTTAAAGAAAAACATGTTTTAGTTGATGACATGTTACAATATTTTGTAATTACTAGTGAGGGTAGTTCGGTAAATGTAAGAAATATAAAAAGGTTTTATTTGTTAACCTGTTACTTAGTGTTTTGACATAGATAGTACTTTGGCAAGGATTTGAGGATGAAAAAAATAGGTGAGTGGTAAAAGCCTACATATAAGTATAACTCTGCTTAAGCCTGGGCATTTCAATGAAAATACCATTGTAAAATAACGAAGTCATCTTTTTAATAATATCACACTAAGAGACCTTGAGCTTTCTCTTTAAATACACTTAACGGTATTTTATTTTACAAACATTAACAAAATCGGATAATATAATAATAAAATTTAAAATTATTTCATTACTTTATCTTATTGAGTTTGCAATTATGCTAACTTATACAATGTGTTTTCAGTTGAACGGATTATCAGATGACAAAACAATGATTCAGACCGACAGATATGTATTGCTCATACAAGTTTTATATCTTTAGTTTTGATATAAAATTATGTTCAGTTAGTTGTGTTAACATATAAGTCACGCAAATTCTTTTTTCTCTCTTTTCTTCTTTTTGCCTCAGCATATTTACACCACCTTCGTCGATATTCTAAAAATCCTAAAGCTGATTGACAGAGAATAATAATAACATTAAGTCCACCTTCCATATTTGAATGGTATAAAAATGATAGGCATATAAATAAATACATTATAATACAGCAGTTCAGAATAATGGCATCTACAGTTTGCTAAGGCAGTGAATGTTATACCTACAAAATTTCAAACATTAAAAATTGCGAAGAACTATTTCTTGATTGAATGGTGGAACATTATAATTCATTACTCGGCCTCAACGGATATCGGAGATGTTAAGAATAGATTGTTCCACAGTGAAACTGCGTCCGCTCCGAGCCAATAAGATTGGATGATAAACAAACAGTTTCTTACACATTATTCATAGTAAAAATGTTTCTAACAGATAAATTACATAATTTTCGGTACAAAATAGCTATAACAGTAGGTACTCAGTAATATTGAGGCCACGGAATGTTTTTTCCTGGACTGATTCATAATATTTTTGCGCAATTTTTAAGAATTAGGCTACAAATATAGATTTACCTACTTTTTCTTTAAAACCCGCAAGTATCGTTATGAAACTGCCAGAACGTAAATAGATTCTACCACCATATGGCGTATATATAAAAGTTAATTGAATGCATTGTAAGGAATTCCAGCTAATTCGAGCAATGTGCGCCCGCAAAAAATCATCAAGCTACCATACATAGCGAACAAACTTCTCCTAATTGATAGTTGAATCCGAAATTGTTCGCGTAGCAAGTCTACGAACCCGCCGGCATGATGCATACATGAGTATAAAACTGCACTTAGTAACCTCCAAAGTTTTGTTGGAAAACCGGTTCCATACAATTCTAATGTAATCTTCAAACCTTAGGCTGTATAGGAAGCTCGATACGTCTACGAGTTACCGAAACGAATATCACAGAATTAGTAATCAGGTGAGTTGTAACCCAGAGACCCGTTTAGCCAGGGCTCATATTGTTCGCTCACACGTGTGTTAGTTGTAAAAAGCGCACTTTCATTGTCTTGAGTGGCGTACGTCTGTAGTTGCGTAACAATTTTACTGCTCAGATGGCAATCGGGTGCATGGGAAACTCATTGTTTGAACAAAACTCGTTCACACACATGAATGCCAACATTAGCCCTGTGTTATTGTACGTCTCGTTACGATCGCTAATTCGTGGACGTTACTAATGAGATGCAGTACTTTCGGCTTTGTATGCTAAATATATATTAGCAGAGGATTTAATTGTTTCGCGCTCAATTGAGTAATCTTAAAATATTTGATTATTTTATTATTTTCATAATTTTCAACTTATCTATCAATTAATTCTGATTTCTCTTTCATAAAAGTGAAAAAAAATCTTGGCAGTTCAGTCGGTTGCCTAAAATTTGTGTATATGTATGTAATCGTTGGACACATTGAGGCATCGGAAATACTGAGCCCGTAATATACATATGTAGTAGCGTATTGTGACTTGACTCCGTGTATTATCTTACTGACCTTAGCATAGTAACGAAACGAGGAAATACTCCCGAACTAGACATAACCTACTATGTTAAAAACAATTGATTAGTATATAAATTACCACCACATGGAAGAAATACTCTTACTCGACACACACATTCGTTTAAGATGGGAATCGAACTATGCCAACAGACGAGAGACATTGCGCAAGGATCAATAAACTGCAATAATACAAATTAATACAGTTAACCCGATTTCTTGAACACGAAACAGATTGTGCCAAAAAGTTTGATTAAATAAAGAGTCGTTGAGATCTCATTGAAATGAAATCGTTTCGCTCGATAGGCGCTATCGTGATTCTTAACAATAACTTCGAATTCTCATCGGCGTACGAAATAGCGAAAAATTGCGCTTGCGTCACCGACGGTCGCTTAATTGCCGTTACTGATTATTATAAAACCGATCTTTTATGGGCAATCTTGTAACGTAATCGCCGCCACAACTGGTTCACTAGGTTTTGGCGCCGTCGAGATTGAAGTGCTCGCAGCCCTGACGGATTTTAATGCGATATATTAGCTTGAGTAATGCTTAACTAATCAACCGGAATCTTCGACACATACCCGAGTGACATCTGCAACAGTAAAAGAAATAGAGAACTTGATGTCTTTATACGTATTTTACTATTTCGGATATTCTGGCACAAATGTACTATTCAGTGTACCGAGAAAAGCCGACGGCACACGAAGCTTTATTACGAGTGTAGATCGTTGACAATCTGCAAGCTATTAACACTACATAACAAAATACCAGGAAATTATATCATTTGTATGACTATTACAATCGAGTTTAAATATGTTAATAACTCAACTAAGCTTATTACTCAATGTTATTAAGAATCTTGTGAACCAATCAGTAAGGTGTTTTGTTGGTATTTGTTACATATTTTTTAAATGAAAATTAGAAGATTCTGCATTTATTTTCAACTTTAACCTACGTTTTTTAATAACTCACTCACTAACCACTAACCTTGACTGGACTCGTGGTGGAGTGGTTAGAGTTCTTGACTGCAAAACCGGAGGGCGTGGGTTCGATTTCCACCCAGGACAAACATTTGTGTTATGAGCACATTTGTTTGTTCTGTGTCTGGACGTAATAAAAATATCTATATAAGTATCATATCGTATGTATATATGTATGTTTATCAGCTGTCCGGTTACCGTAACACAGGCATTCAATTGCCTAATTTGGAATCTGTAGTCATGTGTTGAATTGTCCCCAGTTACTGTTATTACTAACCTACTGTTATGGCGTTTACCGAAAAGAAATAACATAATACTAGTGGTAACTTGAGCGATTTTCATGAAAACTTGAACAGCGGACGGTACAAGTCAAATATAGGTTTAACAGAGACACTTTTTAATTAGTCGTAATGGAGACAGCATATTATTAGTGTACCTACATTATCGTATTCGATATTTTTGAAGTTCATGCCGGCGTCCGAGAGGCTTCTGAAAAATGTCTTATCGTCAATTCAAATTTCTGCTGCAGATATGAAGAAATACCCGCGATTCTAAAAGGCGAAAAGTGAAAATATAAACTTACCGACATACATATGTACATATGTCGATTATTCTGTAACATTTAAACGGAGGTGCAACCGTTAACCTTCTATTGTTATTTTCACTTTTGTGCATAACAGTACGTATGTATTACTTTTTGTATTGTAATATATATGAATAATAATATAGAAATAACTCCCATAGGGGTAGATAGACTGAAAGATTGTTTAAGTAAGCAGAGATTATTCTCTACGTGGAGTACAAAGGACTAACAAACTTCTTGCGCGTTACTTTCATTACAATGTAGGACTACTCGAAGATCTGACCATTTTTAGTGTGTCTCCGTTTTCAATTTGGTCACTAGAACTGATAATAATATAATATGTGCATAACAAATGGTAGTGGTGTAGTCACCGATGATCTTCAACAGGAGAGTTTACATCATGCATGCAGTTTTAAAGTTACGTCGAAACTTCGGGTAAATGGAATGGAATGGTGCAGAAAAATGATAATTATGTTACGTATTAGACATGCTACCTAGTTAAATTACTGCTATGTTGTAGTATAATAAAACAAATCTGAATAAAACAAAGGATTTTCTTGCTCTACTATAACAAAATTGCTTTTAATTTTCCATATCTCTCGATCGAGTTTTGAAGTCTGATGATGTATTTTTCAATAAATCACCATTATGCGTTGTCAATTAACCGCTATTAAGTTAGATACGGCTTTAATATGCAACAGTCCCTTGTCTGCAAGTTATAGATTATTTGTATTCATTTATGCATAGTCTTGATTGCACCGGGTTTAATATATCTAGTTTGCACGTGTAAAGTAAGTCACATCTACGCAGATGTCCGCCAAAATTACCATACAACCTTCGGATGGAACTGGGCCAATATAAAAACGTCAATGTTGTTCGATCGACATTGTTATATTTATTGATCGATTGCGTCTGCGACTCTGATGATGTGTCGCGTCATATCACCGAGTATGATACAGCGAAATGTATGGACGTGGAATAAATGCAAATGTCATATAAAATACATGATAATCTTAACTTTCTGTAACTGAAATACTGTTGTTAATGAACCAATGTATATTATTAATTATTTGTTTATATACAACCGTTATGTTTAATGCACTCAGTGTGCACTGAGTTTTGGCCAAACGAATATCGACAAGACGAAGAAGAATCATGTGTCAGATTTATTTTTTTAACTTTGGACATCTAATGAGTGGATGAAGAATGACTAAGGTATACTCGTATATTTGGATTTCATGATTAATTTGTATGTATGTAAAATCTGCGAACATACGCGAGCGGTCCAAGTCCTACGGAATGTGCCTATCAAAACCATAACAATGGTATAACAAAAAGTCTCCCACGGCACATAATAATGAATAGTTAACGACGAAAACTAGGTGAATCTTTGTGCAATAGTCTCGTGTCTTTTAAAAGAAATATGATCGTTTTCAATTTCATAACGTTTCCCACACGCAGTTATTTGAATGGGCCAGTAGTTGTCAAGGAGGGAACTGACAAATTAGTGTAATCCAAAACAAATTGTACGCTACTAATACCCCGTCGATCATTATTGAATCATAACCGAATAACCGCTTCGGGTTCTGTTGCCGTATATCAAGGGTACCGTTACACGGATGCACATTAGCAAATATTATACGATAATAAAGTATTGGCTATGATTTGTCAAGACTGCAAACGGCTTGTACACTTGGCACGTGTACTTATGATTGCGAGCCAGTCATCATTATTACATGGTCACATTATATGGTCATAATGACAATAATTCGATATGTGAGTTGCGAATAAATCTATTAAACCCTCGTTAGTGCGTGCCGTAAACGACCGAGTATCCATTGCGCGATGTTTGTTCGTCTGTTGTGCGTCAATAATAATGTCAAGTCCATAAATAGAACTAAATCATTAGCTATAAAAGTTATAACGATAGTAATCATCTAGTCTTCGACAGATCGAATTATGTACTTTACATGCCCTTACGTTGAAAACACCTGTTATACATATAATTAAATGGTATTTAAAATACGTGAGTTGCTACGTATCGCGCCTTGAGCTAGAGAGCTTTGCAAGGAAATAATATGAAAAATGCGAAAGCGCAGTTCCAACAATTAGCGTAGATACTAACACAGTAGTATCCTGTTGGAGTAGAACAAGTAGAAAATGTTCTATAAGGAATTTAACCACAAAAAGAACGGGATGGTATTTGTAGATTTCTACCTATCCCGAAAATATATATATAAATAAATGTTACTGCCTAGTGATTCACTTTAAACAAATTTTATTCACAATATGTATAAAATATATAATTATTTTTGTCTTACTCGCTACTTAATGAATATGAAGTGTATAAGTTAAAATATATTTTTAGTTGAACATATAACAGTATATGGCGTATATTAACATATTTATAGTACTATAAAAATAATTTCGAATCACGTTTGTACGGTTATTAATATGACAGATGTTATAAAGCTTCTATTTATTTATATCTACTGGTACATATAAGATGACGGCGTGACATTAAGGGTACGATAAGATCAAAAGCGACACACTTCTCACGCTTAAATCATACACATTCTAGTTTCTAGACAACATCTTCACACTTGTCGGTTTTATGGCTCCAGTCGTCAACAGGTGGCACTTAATATCCGACAGAAACAACCATTGAAGACATACTAATGCTTAGAGTGACCATCACATTTAAAATGCCAGCCAAAATTATATGAAACCCAACAAAAGTGAAAAATGATTATCTTTTTTTGTTATATTCTATACATATATATTTATTTTAAATATTATAGATACGTTGTTTTTATACACATATATTTTGGTTATAAATATATCTATTTTTTTGTTATAAGTGAACAATATATTAACTTAAAAAAGATTTTTCTTTGCTCATTCTGTTACTTCATTTTATAACACGACATTATGCGTTTATTATAATTGCTTATCTTGAATTTAGCAACATAACTTACTAAGGTAAACAACAAAATGTAACGCCATCACCAGAAACAACACTTTTTGAGAACGATTCATTTGTAACGTACTCACACTGAGTTTAGCCTTCGTATATCAATATTTTCTACCTATTTAAAATAGTATTCTGACTATTTATTTGCGTAAGTGACATAATGAGAATACAACTTAAGTAAATTGTAACAACGAAACCCGACTTCGCATATTTTTCACTAATTTTATGATGACACATTCACACGCGACAAATTCGCGCATAATATGCATGTGACGACTCTAATTCATCACACAAATTCTAGACACATTCAAGGTGAAAGACATTAAGCGAACTTCTAACATATCGCCACTATTGTGTTAAACAATGCAGGGAGCGAACCTCAAAAATGCGAAATAGTCTCAAGAACACGCGTTCAATGCAAATTATCCGAATGTCAGCTTGCAAATTAACGAACAAATACAAATAGACGTACCTACATTATATATCGTTCTAACAGTTTTATTACAAGATGTAAACTTTATTGATAATTTATAGAACAGGAAAATCGACAATTTTACAGTTTACTGGCAATTTTGTAGCTGACTCTAATTTTAATTCGGTTGACCTTGATATTAGAACCAGAGGAAAAATGCCAAACATAATCTTCAAATAGTTGTACTTTCAATATCTAATTTTTTTAACAACTGTACTCTACGAAATAAAACCGTTTTTTTTTTAATTGTAAAATAGGTTTGCGTTTGACTACTAGCTTATCTGAAGGTAAGTCAGGTGCAGTCAGGTGCAGCAAGACGTAGCACGTAAGCCTGTAAAATGCCTATTCCCACTTGTTTTCTTTATTTCGAAGATAAGTTATAAACAAAGTCGACTTTCAGAACCAAGCAGAGTAGGTACCTACATGTGCCGTATTATAATGGCCTTACACAACATGCATCTTGACATTCCTTTTTGTTCGTCAAACATTCTCAGTGGTCCGTGTGAACCATTCCCACGTTACGATAGTACCGTAGATAGTGTGCTCGGCGAGCCGGCTAAACACTGTTTAAAGATAACGGCCGATTAGCGCATCCGACAAGCGTAATAAGTTCCACCGCTTTGAATCACCGTACCGTATTGGAGAGGAAATGTGCTAAAATATTATCGTAATTATTTAATTTTTTTGCTTATTACAAAATAATGATGTAACATACCACTTAATTAGGTATTGTTTATCTTTAATAGCCGATTAGCGAATCCTACTAATATGTTTACGTACATATTTTAATATGTTTAATATACAATACTTACTAAAGTAAATAAGTCGAATAATGTCGACAATGACCTTTCATAAAGTTGCTCCGGAATTGAGCATTGGCCAGAAACAGTTTAATGGATGTATCACAGTCACTGATTTCACCCTTGTTTAAATACACAAAGAGTCTAGACTCAGCAGTTCTCTATTCAAACTTTGTATTGTTTAATTTTATTAAGAAAGCCTCGCTATATTTCCAATATTGAGAAATGCCGGTAGGTAAACGATTAGCGAGATGGAAGTTGCGTCATAACGGCGCCTGTTACGGGATACAAATGTATTCACGGTCGAACTTCCTTTGCAGAGCGCAACGCTTACTTTTACCTTACAACACTTAAACCACTTCATAGGAGCAATAATTTATTAGCCTCCGGGCCTACTTCCGGTACCGCCGTTTTGTAATGGCTTCCACGCGAACGAATCGAGATATTTCGTCCTCGCAAGTTCCTGTCGGCGTCTTATTGACAAATCGAGGATGAGAATTGCGACGCATCTAATAAAATCGAAGACGAAAACAAGAGGCATTCAGATTGCTCAGAAATGTTTTCGCTGCATTTTTATTACTCACTTGAACTCCGATTCGCAGTATTAGCTAAGATTAAGTGCGATGGCGGCGTCATACAATATCGGATCGTCTTTCAACAATTACACAGATAGTGCTCATCATTTGAATTGTAATATGCGTGTTGGGCAAGCCTGCGATCGCATTATTTCAAATAAGAAACACACGTTCGGCAGGAATCGAAGTAGATTTATGAGCGGTTTCGAAAAGCAATCAGGGGAGGCGTGACCAATAGTAATTATTTCTTAACACCATCCTCCGAACGCGGCTACCGAACGCACTCCATTAGTTACTTCCTTTGCTCTAATGGTTCTGATTGAGATGCTGCTAACTGGTTAGGAGTTAATTAGATCCCATTTTAATGGAATGCGCCTCGGAGCCCAGTAACCCCGCCCGTACAAATGTTTATTGTTTAACGGGACCATGTTTTATGGTGCTACGTCAGCGGCTTACATTCGAGGATCACGGTTTCATAGCGAGAGCCATTCTATACGGCGGGAGCCTAACGTCCTCTTTTATCGGTCATCTTAATAGCTCCATAAAGATTTTATTATTGCCCGTGAATGAATCGAACGCGGTGGATGTTTATTGTAAAGTGTAATAAATCAAATTCTAAACTTGTATTCCATTCAACCTGAGGCGATACAGAAACACGTTATTGATAGATGATTCGTTTTAAATTTTTAAGGGATCCGCTGTAACACGATTACAATTACCGGTATTCATTTATGTATTCAGGATTGTTACATTGTATTAATACGTTGACTGTATCAGGCGATATTTATGAAAGACAATTAATTGAATTTGACTGCCTCGTTGGTCGGGCGGTTGCTAGCGCGACTGCCGATCGGGAGGTCCCGGGTTCAAATCCCGGGT